>WNYA01002696.1:21815-35941 GCA_019512145.1 Engystomops pustulosus | reverse complement strand
AGGTTCCTCCATTCTTCTTTGTACATCTAGAGGCTGGAGGTTCCCCCCATTCTTCTTTGTACATCTAGCGGCTGGAGGTTCCCCCATTCTTCTTTGCACATCTAGAGGCTGGAGGTTCCCCCCATTCTTCTTTGTACATCTAGAGGCTGGAGGTTCCTCCATTATTCTTTGTACATCTAGAGGCTGGAGGTTCCCCCATTCTTCTTTGCACATCCTGAGGCTGGAGGTTCCCCCCATTCTTCTTTGTACATCTAGAGGCTGGAGGTTCCTCCATTTGTCTTCGCAGTAAGGTTCTAGCTTAGTCACATTTGTGAATCCTCAGATTCTCCAGGGATTTAGGTCTGGATTGTGACTGGACATTGCACACAGATGGATCTTCTATTGTAGCTGTGGTTGTATATTTTGGGGGTCGTTCTGCTAGAAGGTGAAACATTTGGTTGTATTAGTTGTGGTCTCCTCTGACCCTCTTCTTCCATATTCTGTGCCGCTACATAGGACAGGACTTCTTCCGCATCTCAGTAATGGCTTCTTCTTGCAGATTTGTGGAGGACACGACGAATAGTCATCCATTGGACAGATTCTCCCCCTGAGCTGTGGATCTGTGTGGCTCCTAGTGAAAAGATTTGTTACAACCTCCTGTTTGTACTCAATATACCAACTGTTGCAGGTGGGGAGTGTAGGGACTTCCCCGGTGCCTCCTGGCAGTCCGCTCTCTATTGTTCCTGTAGTCACATCCTGTTCTGTCAGTTTTGTTGTATCTGTGTCATGTGACGTCCTGGTATTTCTATATAATCTCTACATTCCTGCGTCAGTCACAGATGTCATGGAGGAACTGGCTCAAAAACATGACGTTGGAGGCCACCCTCTTTGGCGATGGAGTAGGTCGCCGCCTCAGTCGATGGAGCAGGCCCGTGCCTCAGTCGATGGAGCAGGCCACCACCTCAGGCGATGGAGCAGGCCCGTGCCTCAGGCGATGGAGCAGGCCCGTGCCTCAGTCGATGGAGCAGGCCCGTGCCTCAGTCGATGGAGTAGGCCCGTGCCTCAGTCGATGGAGTAGGCCCGTGCCTCAGGCGATGGAGTAGGCCCGTGCCTCAGTCGATGGAGCAGGCCCGTGCCTCAGTCGATGGAGCAGGCCACCACCTCAGGCGATGGAGTAGGCCCGTGCCTCAGTCGATGGAGTAGGCCCGTGCCTCAGTCGATGGAGTAGGCCCGTGCCTCAGTCGATGGAGTAGGCCCGTGCCTCAGGCGATGAAGTAGGCCGACGATAGAGTAGGCCCCCACCTCCGGCGATGGAGTAAGCTGCCGACTGCGGCGGTGGAGGAGGGCCCACCCTCAGCAGCAATGAAGGCAGCCCTCACGGTGATGGAGGCTAGTGGAGGCCACCATCTTGGTGATGGAGGAGACCGCCGCCTGCAGCGGTGGAGGAGGAGGAGGAGGTGGTGCCCCCCCCCTGCTCTGTTATAACATGTAGATGAGGCTTGGCGCGGCTGACGCCCGGCTCCTGTTACAACCTGCGGCTCACAACCTTTATAAGCCTCATTACTGGGCCCAGTCACTGCCAGTCTCATATTATGGGAAGAAAGTTCCAGGTGTTGGGTCCACTATGACCCCTGCACATTTCACTCCACCTCAGCCATTTCCAGGGACTGGACCCTTCGGTCAGTCCTGTCACATCCAAAGCTGCACCTACAATCCTGCTGTCACATCATGTCTTATACTCTAGTCACATCCAGAGCTGCATCCACCAAATGATGATAATTTTAGCTGTATATTCTAGTCACTTCCAGAGCTGTCGTTACAGTCATAATACACCAATCACATTCAGAGTTGCTACACAATTTTACCCCAAATTTAGGTCTTACACTCCAGTCCTACCTAGAGCTGCCTGCAAAGTTCTGCTGTTATTCTAATAAATCTAGAGCTGCATTTACAATCCCTTAGTCACTGGTTACCTCCAGAGCTGCACCCGCAGTAAGCCGCTGCTGTTGCATTGCAAAGCTGCAATTACAATTCTACAAGTTATTTTGGATTTGACTGCAGCTCTGGATGTGACTGGAGTATAAGTCATGCTATTTTCCAGTATCGGCAGCACATCTCTCCTGCAGGGGAGGGGGCAGGGGCACAGGACGTCCTGCTCTGGGGGGTGATCTGGTGGGTGATATCACATGACATGGAGCGTGTGATCTATATACATATATGTGCGGTTACATATACTGCCCTTGCCTGTCCTCTGCCTGCTGCTGTCATCATTGTGCCGCCATGAAGTAGGCGCTTTACTGCTGTGCTTAGTGAATGACCCCCCTCAGAGTTGTTTATAGGCGTTCAGGTCATATGTTGAAGGGGCTCCGAGCTGTACGTGGCCTGTGATTGGCTGGCAGCAGAGGCGCTGCACATCTGGCGCTGAGGCGCGGCAGTCACATGTGGCTGGCACATTCTGCTGCTGGCGCCGGACCCAGGACGTCGTGTTCTCCGGCTGGAAATGAGAAATCTAAGAAGAAGGGACGTCTTCTGGGCTGTGCGGCTTAATCATTGCCCGGTTTGTTACAATTAGATCCAGTTAAGACAATCTATGTAAACTAAGCTGCGACAAGCCTACAGTGCACACCTAACACCGTCATACAGTGCACACATAACACCGCCATACAGTGCACACATAACACCGCCATACAGTGCACACATAACACCGTCATACAGTGCACACATAACACCGCCATACAGTGCACACATAACACCGCCATACAGTGCACACATAACCCCATACAATGTACACATAACACCGCCATACAGTGCACACCTAACACCGCCATACAGTGCACAGGTTGTTATACTCTATGTGTGTGTGTGTGTGTGGGGGGGGGGGGCTGCACCATCAATCTCAGGTCGGGAATAAAGATGAAGGGGTTACCATGGAGACCATCACATCGTCCTATGTATCACCATGGAAACCACAATAGAAGGTGATAAACCACCCAATTGTCATCACCAGGGTGTGCACATTGTATGATGTACCCCTCCTCCTCCGGGGGCACCGCCTAACACACTATGGGGGTCCCCGTGTACATATTGGTGGGGTAGAATGTTCTGGCTTCCCAGGATCTGCTGATTAATCCCTGGTCTCACTGTCCATCCTGTACCTGGTGTCATGGCGACCATAATGAAATATCTCTGTCACATCACTGCACCATGACACGTTTACTGACAGCAAGCAGAGATCCTGAAAGTGGCTCAAAAGACAAACTTATAAAAATCAGTGACAGAAGCTGCTGCGGGGACCACCATGCATCGGGGGTGTTATATAACAGATGCCCCCTGTCTCCCTGGTAGTGAAGCTGGTGACAGCCCTAGACCCCCGAGCCCCCCATCAACTGCTCCACCCTATTGCCCTGAAGGCAAACACAAGGGAAACGGTCCAGAGGGTACACAGAGGCGACAGAGGAATGGGGGCAAATAAGGACAAGATGCTGGAAATAAGAGATTGGGCGACACATGACACGATAAGGATCAGGGAGGAAGGGGGCCATGAGAGGAGGGCGCGGAGAGGAGGGCAAGTGCCAGGAGAGGAGGGCGAGGATAGGAGGGCAAGTGCCAGGAGAGGAGGGCAAGGAGAGGAGGGTAAGTGCTAGGAGAGGAGGGCAAGGAGAGGAGGGCAAGTGCCAGGAGAGGAGGGCAAGTGCCAGGAGAGGAGGGCGAGGAGAGGAGGGCAAGGGCGAGGAGAGGAGGGCAAGTGCAAGGAAAGGAGGGCAAGGAGAGGAGGGCAAGTGCTAGAAAAGGAGGGCAAGGAGAGAAGGGCAAGTGCCAGGAGAGGAGGGCGAGGAGAGGAGGGCAAGTGCAAGGAAAGGAGGGCCGAGTGCCAATAGAGGAGGGCAAGTGTCAGAAGAAGAGGGCGAGAGCCAGGAGAGGAGGGCAAGTGCCAGGAGAAGAGGGCAAGAACCAGGAGCGGAGGGCAAGCACCAGGAGAGGAGGGCAAGTGCCAGGAAATGATGGCGAGTGCCATGAGAAAAGGGTGAGAGCCAGGATAGGAGGGTGAGAACCAGGAGAGGAGGGCAAGTGCCAAGCGGAGAGGGCAACAGCCAGGAGAGGAGGGCAAGCGCCAAGAGGAGAGGGCAACAGCCAGGAGAGGAGGGCGAGCGCCAAGTGGAGGACAAATGCCAAGACGGGAGGGCAAGTGGCAGGTAGGGATGAAGAGTGCAGTGGAGGGAGAGGAGGGTGAGTGCCAGGAGAGGAGGGAGAGTTCAGTGGCGGGTGAGTGCCAGGAGAGGCAGGTGAGGAGGGTGAGAGGCAGGAGAGGAGGGCAGGTGCCAGGATGGGAGGAAGAGTGCAGTGGAGGGAAAGGAGGGCAAGTGTCATGAGAGGCGGTGAGTGGGTGCAGGTGAGGAGGGCGAGAGGCAGGAGAGGGGGTGATTGGGTACAGGTGTGGAGGGTACATGCACAGGCAGCACCTCTCCTGGGGGCAGGTTACACAAGGGATTATTCTGTGTACTTGGCGGGCGCAGTGCGGGGTGTGGTGTTCTGTTCTTGGATGATGGGGTATAATGTCTCTGATCTGGGAGATGTTTGGGACATGTGCTACCCCTGATCTGGATATCTGAGCATACAATAAGGCAGGGTGACCCCTCTATAATCACAGGGGGCTGCAAACCCTGGACATACAAATCACAACACAAGTGATAACACATCAGTGCGTGAGAGGCTGCTTACCCCTTCCCCAGTATTGTATTGGCATCGTATGGCAGTATTATGTGTGCATGATATTGCTGTATTACATGGGTACTGTATGTCAGTATTATGTTAGCACTGTATGGCGGTATTATGTGTGCATGGTATAGCTGTATTCCATGGGTACTGTATGTCAGTATTGTGTTGGCATCCTATGACGGTATTATGTGTGCATGGTATAGCTGTATTCCATGGGTACTGTATGGAAGTATTATGTTGGCACTGTATGGAGGTATTATGCAAGCAGTGGTATCACCGCAGGATATCAGTATAGTATGTGACATTAGTAATTGTCAGGGGCAGATTCTATATCCCAAACTCCTTCATATATGAAATGTAAAAACCATCCATCAATCAGCACCTGGAGGTGTGTCCATGTATTGTCCCCGCCCCCTGCTGCGCTGCAGAAACTGCAGAAATCATTGACCCAATGCTATAAATAACATCCCCAGGGGCTGAGGGCTAAAAATAACATCTCCCACCCCAGATAGTGCATCCCAGGCGGAGCTATGCAAATGAGCTAACACATGTGATATGTGGATGGGGATCATTACCCGATACATCAAGCAACCTGTGCTGGAGCACCACAAGTTCCAGCAGGACCAATGGCAGGACCCACATTATAACCTGCTCATAATCCCTTAACCCTTCCCTCCCCAGATAATCCCTTAACCCTTCCTTCCCTGGATAATCCTTTAACCCTTCCCACATAATCCCTTAACCCTTCCCTCCCCAGATAATCCCTTAACCCTTCCCGCCCCAGATAATCCTGTATTTCTGTACTGAGTCCAGTTGTGGTGATGTATTTCTGTATGGAGCTTGGTTCTGGTGCTGTATCTATGTACTATTCTATAATAATGTATGGTTATATTATGATGTAATTAGAGCTGGCATTTGGTGGAAGCAATGAATCTCGGGGGGCGGATACACTATATCTCTTATCCCCTTAGCTCTGTATGATTTTGGGGTCACTGTTATTTGTGATGTCACTTCTCATGTCGGGGGTATTCTGCCCTGTGGACGGCTCCGTACACGTGTCCTCCTCCCGCGGTCGTGGGCGTGGCTATGCTAATACTCCATTACACACCCCTCTGTCTCCTGTGCCTGGTGACGTCAGCAGGTGACAGTGACTCCCCGCCCACCAGAGTATATAAGAGCAGGTTGCGCACGCGGCGGCTCACTCGCGTATCGCGCAGCGCTCCTGGAGGTTACGTGCTTTAGCTCCGCCCCGCGCGCGCACACGTGCACCGGCACCATGAAGGAATGTAACGGATCGTCTCCCGCCGGCGCGGACCCCCCGCGGCCGCCCCCCTCCTCCTCCTGCGGCGCCCGCACCTGCCGCCTGCTGCGCGGTAACCTGCTGGTGCTGCTGACGGTGGCGGGCGTGCTGCTGGGCGCCGGGCTGGGCATGGCGCTGAGGCCGGTCGGGCTGGATGCCGCGCAGATCGCCCGCTTCTCGTTCCCCGGGGAGCTGCTGCTGCGGCTGCTGAAGATGATCATCCTGCCGCTGGTGGTGTGCAGCCTGGTGTCCGGCGCCGCCTCCCTGCAGCCCTCCGCCCTGGGCCGCCTCGGCGGGTGGGCGCTGCTCTTCTTCCTGGTCACCACGCTCCTCGCCTCCGCGCTGGGGGTCTGCCTGGCCCTGGTCATCCAACCCGGGGAGGGCGCCCAGAGCTCCGGGACAGACGCGGGGGACGGGCCCGAGGCCAAGGAGGTGGTGGACTCCTTCCTGGACCTCATCAGGTGAGAGGCTGGGGGCCGGGCATATGGGGGGCTCAGGGCACAGCTGTCATAAACCCTGCATACTGGACACCAGGGGCTCCGCTGTATAGTGTGTGGGGTTGTTCCAGGACACCACCTGAATGGGTAACAGGGGTTATGCTCCCCCTGCTGGTGTATGACGGGCTATGCTGGGTCCCCTGTACTGTATGGGGGGGCTCAGGGCACAGCTGTGATAATGGGGAACCCTATATATTAGACATATGGGTCCCCGCTGTATAGTGTGAGGGGTTCTAGGACACCACCTGAATGGGTTACAGGGTTATGCTCCCCCTACTGGTGTATGAGGGGCTATGCCGGGTCCCCCTGTACTGTATGATGGGTTGGGCACAGCTGTGATAATGGGAACCCTATATATTACTATGGGTCCCTGCTGTATATTTGTGGGGTTGTTCCAGGACACCACCTGAATGGGTTACAGGGCTTATGCTCCCCCTGCTGGTGTATGACGGGCTATGCCGGGTCCCCCTGTACTGTATGATGGGTTTGGGGCACAGCTGTGATAATGGGGAACCCTATATATTAGACATATGGGTCCCTGCTGTATAATTTGTGGGGTTGTTCCAGGACACCACCTGAATGGGTTACATGGGTTATGCTTCTCCTGTATGGTGTATAAGGGGCAATGGCAGGGGTCCCCCCTCTGATTGATTGAGGCTATGCCAGGGGGTATGAGGGGCTTGCGGGTCCCCCCCTGTATATATGAGGGGCTATGCCGGGGTCCCCCCTCTGTATTGTATATGAGGGCGATGCCGGGGTCCCCCTCCTGTATTGTAATGAGGGGCTATGCCGGGGCCCCCCCTCCTGTATGTATATGAGGGGGCTATGCCGGGGCCCCCCCTCCTGTATGTATACGAGGGGCTATGCCGGGCCCCCCCTCCTTTATTGTATACGAGGGGCTATGCCGGGGCCCCCCCTCCTGTATTGTATACGAGGGGCTATGCCGGGGCCCCCCCTCCTGTATTGTATACGAGGGGCTATGCCGGGGCCCCCCCTCCTGTATTGTATACGAGGGGCTATGCCGGGGCCCCCCCTCCTGTTATGTATATGAGGGCTATGCCGGGGCCCCCCTCCTGTATTGTATATGAGGGGCTATGCTGGGGTCCCCGGTGTATAAGGGGCTGTGCTGGACCCTGTCATTCCCGCTGCTGCTGCAGCACTCCTGCTCTCGGCTGATGCAATGACTGCTGTGAGTTGTGTGGGATCCTTGTCAGGAGGGGGAGGGGCAGTGATGTCATAGCCCCGCCCCATCCCTGTGCGTCACTCTTAGCCTCTGTTTACACTGTCGGGTTCCTCCTCGTGTCATCGGCTCCACACCATTTATGAGCTGGAGTACCCTGTGATGTTTCCTAAAACTGCATTCCTGGTTACTATGGGAACAGTGCGCTACGACCAGGGAGACGTGTGTGAACTGCCACAAATAATAAAATGTCTGTTTCTTCCCGATCGAAGGGTTTAGGCCATTGGGGGAGCAACATTTATTGGTCTGGGGGTCGCATTCACACATCAGTAACCAGCACCCTAGAGGCTCCAGCACCCACAGCACAAAATGCCATCCAAATTATAAATCCTACTAAGTACAGCATAAATATCCAGAGACAATATGAGACCCATGAGCAGTACAGCTGAGGAGTACTTACCTCTCCTGCCAGGGGCCGCAGTGAGGACTTCTCAGCGCGATCGGCCTCCTGCACCAATGACAATCAGTTATGGGATCCTCATTAGAGGTTGATGGCTGTGTGTCTCTAGTCAGTGCGGCTTGTGCACCTCTTCTAGGCTTTTAGTTGGGGTGAAAGTGGCTGCACTTTATGCACATGCTCAGTGGTGAAGCTACAGATCAGAGGATAAAGTGCTAGGAAATAAACCCTGGATTCAAAAGTTTGGTTGTCATGTGCATTACGGAGTAGAGGTATGTGATGCATTACTGGAGTAGAGGTCATGTGATGCATTACTGGAGTAGAGGTCATGTGATGCATTACTGGAGTAGAGGTCATGTGATGCATTACTGGAGTAGGGTCTGTGATGCATTACTGGAGTAGAGGTCATGTGATGCAGGTGTGCGGGTGTCATGTGATGCATTACTGGGGGAGAGAGGTCATGTGATGCATTACTGGGGGAGAGAGGTCATGTGATGCAGTATGGGGAGAGAGTCAGTATGATTACTGTGGATAGTCAGGTGATGCATACTGGGGAGAGAGAGGTCATGTGATGCATTACGGGGGAGAGAGGTCATGTGATTGCATACTGGGGAGAGATGGTCATGTGGAGAGCAGGCGGCGTCAGGCTATCGGGTGGACGGCTCTCTGCTCTCTCTGACCTCTTTCTTCTCTCCCAGAACATCTCTTCCTTCAAACTGGTTGTCTGCAGCATTCCAGTCGGTGAGTGTAATATCTGTCCTCCCCTGTGGGGCGTCAGTGTCATAATGTGCCCATGTGGGTGCGGCTCAGTCATGTGACCGCTGTTTCTTTGCAGTATTCCACCTCCTATAAGCTGGAGGGCCATCAATGTCTCTGCTGGTAATGAGGTCCATGCAGTGAAGATGAATGAGACGGTGCTGAAGGGAGGGGCCCCATGACCAATGTAGCCCCTAGCCCTCACTGATTTCCGTGTCTCACCAATATATGCTCCCCTTAGTTCCCTATGGTCAGGAGGTGGAGGGGATGAACTCCTGGGTCTGGTGGTCTTCGCAATAGTCTCTTGGGGTGGCGCTACGCATTGGGCGGGAGGGAAGATCTCATCAAGTTCTTCACTCCTTCAATGAAGCCACCATGTGTGGCTGGTCACCTGGATCATGTGGTAAGTGCCCCCAACATATGGAGCTGCTCGGGGCAGCCAGGGAGTCCCACCTCTGACCTCTGCTGTTACCACAGGTATGCCCCCAATCGGTATCATGTTCCTGGTGGCCGGGAAATTGTGGAGATGGAGGATGTGGTGATGCTCTTCACTAGCCTTGGCCAAGTACATCTGCTACTCGCTGCCGTGGGACACGCCATCCACGGCTCATCGTACTACCCGATATACTTCATCGTCACCCGGACAGAAACCCTACCGCTTCCTGTGGGCATATTCGCGCCCTGTCCCCACGTTGGGACTTTTCTAGGTACGCAGGGATAATGTCAGGTATGTACCGTGACTGCACCAGCGCAGAAAGATGATGCAGCTCTGGAGTAATACAGGATGTAACTCAGGATCAGTACAGTAAAGTATGTCAGTTATGTACAACAGTGACTGCACCAGCAGAAAAGTGAGTGCAGCTCTGGGGTAATACGGATGTACTCAGGACATAAACAGGATAATAATGTCATTTAGTACACAGTGACTGCACCAGCAGAGAATAGTGGTGCAGCTCTGGAGTATAATACAGATGTAACTCAGGATCAGTCAGGAAAAAGTAAGGATGTCATGTATTTACACAGTGACGCACCAGCACAAATAGTGAGGAGCTCTGGAGTATATACAGATGTAACTCAGGATCAGTACGGATAAGTAATGTCATTATGTACACAGTGACTGCACCAGCAGCAGAATAGTGAGTGCAGCTCTGGGGTAATATACAGGATGTAACTCAGGATCAGTACAGGATAAGTAATGTCATGTATGTACACAGTGACTGCACCAGCAAGTAGATAGTGCAGTGCAAGCTCTGGGTATAATACAGGATTTACTCAGGATCAGTACAGGATAAGTAATGTCATGTTTACAACAGTGACTGCACCACGCAGAATAGTGAGTGCAGCTCTGGAGTATAATACAGATGTAACTCAGGATCAGTACAGGATAAGTAATGTCATGTATGTACACATGACGCACCAGCAGCAGATAGATGAGTGCAGCCTGGGTTAATACGGTATGTAACTCAGGATCATTACAGGATAAGTAATGTCATGTTTACACAGTGACTGCACCAGTCAGAGATAGTGAGTGCAGCTCTGGAGTAATAATACAGGATGTAACTCAGACAGTACAGGATAATAATGTCATGTATGTACACAGTGACTGCACCAGCACGCAGAATAGTGAGTGCAGCTCGGGGGTAATACAGGATGTAACTCAGGATAGTAAGGATAAAGTAATGTCTGTATGTACCAGTGACGAGCACCAGCATATAGTGAGTGCAGCTCTGGAGTTATAAACGATGTACTCAGGATCAGTCAGGATAAGTAATGTCATGTAGTACACAGTGACGCCCAGAAGCAGAATATTAGTTCAGCTCTGGGGTAGATCAGGATGTAACTCAGGATCAGTACAGGATAAGGAATGTCATGTATGTGCACAGTGAATGCACTCGGAGTAAATACATAATAGTATAATACAGGATCGGTTATGTTGTGTCTAGTTGGTTTGTAGGGCGATTCTGTGTCTCTTTAGCTCGGCCACTCTCCCGCTGATGATGAAGTGTTAGAGGAGAAGAATGAGTCTCCAAGCAGATCAGCGGTCATCCATCCCGATCGGTGCCACAGTGAACATGGATGGAGCTGCTGTTATTCCAGTGTGTCGCTGCCGTCTTCATTGCACAACTGAACCACCGTACATGGATTTCATCCAGAATCGTCACCATCTGGTTAGTGTGGGTTCTTTTGGCGGTTTTATCTGACCTGGGGGGGGTTCAGGTTCTGACTCCTCCCCTTCTCTCTTCAGGGTCAACAGCCACAGCATCCAGTGTGGGGGCTGCAGGATCCCGGCGGTGGGGTCCTGACGCTCGCGATTTTCTGGAAGCGATTGGACTGCCCACTAATGACTCTCCCTCATACTGGCAGTGACTGGTTGGTGTAGTATCAAGCCCTTGTTTGTCGCTGGTTTGAATGTGGCCCTGTGTCCTTTGGGCCATTGACTGTGAGCTGTAAATACAAGGGGGCGACTGCGCCCTGACTGTCAAGTCACTAGCTTCATATGGGATGGACAACTACATTTCTGGGACCTGCATACATAGATGTGGTAATTACAGTACTTGGGGATGATGGGTTTGTAGTACATGGCGATGTGTCCCTGTGGCTGCCAAGGATATATCCCCCTCCACCCACCCATGTGGAATTTCACCTGCGAAACACCTTAATTTTCCCAGTCCTCTCTTCTTGTATATGGATTGAATCCTGCACACGGGATATGGCCACCTACATAGGAAGCACAAGCTGGATCTGTCCTGGGTGCGGTCTCTGGATTCTAATACAGGATGTAACTCGTATCATGATAAGTAATGTCATGTCTGTCACATTGACTGATAACTAGGCAGCATAATGGAGTGCAGTCTGGGTATAATACAGGATGTAACTCAGGATCAGTACAGGATAGTAATGTCATGTTGTCACAGTGACGGACTGCAGCGCAGAATAGTGAGATGCAGCTCTGGATATATATACAGGATGTAACTCAGGATCAACAGGATAAGTATGATGGTCATGTCTGTACACTGACTGCACCACAGCAGAATAGTGAGGCATCCCTGGGGTATAATACATGATTAACTCAGGATCAGTATCTCCTCACAACAAGGGCACAGCTGTGATAATGGGGAACCCTATATATTAGACATATGGGTCCCTGCTGTATAATTTGTGGGGTTGTTCCAGGACACCACCTGAATGGGTTACAGGGCTTATGCTCCCCCTGCTGGTGTATGACGGGCTATGCCGGGGCCCCTCCTGTATTGTATATGAGGGGCTATGCCGGGGCCCCCCCTCCTGTAGTGTATATGAGGGGCTATGCGGGGCCCCCCCCTCCTGTATGGTGTATAAGGGGCAATGGCAGGGGTCCCCCCTCCTGTATTGTATATGAGGCTATGCCAGGGGGCATGGTGTATGAGGGGCTATGCCGGGGTCCCCCCTCCTGTATCATATGAGGGGCTATGCCGGGGTCCCCCCTCCTGTATTGTATATGAGGGGCGATGCCGGGGTCCCCCCTCCTGTATTGTATATGAGGGGCTATGCCGGGGCCCCCCCTCCTGTATTGTATATGAGGGGCTATGCTGGGGTCCCCCGGTGTATAAGGGGCTGTGCTGGACCCTGTCATGTCCCGCTGCTGCTGCAGCACATCCTGCTCTCGGCTGATGCAATGACTGCTGTGAGTTGTGTGGGATCCTGTGATGTCAGGAGGGGAGGGGCAGTGATGTCACTAGCCCCGCCTCCATCCCTCTGTGCGTCACTCTTAGCCTCTGTTTACACTGTCGGGTTCCTCCTCAGTGTCATCGGCTCCACACCATTTATGAGCTGGAGTACCCTGTGATGTTTCCTAAAACTGCATTCCTGGTTACTATGGGAACAGTGCGCTACGACCAGGGAGACGTGGTGAATGCCACAAATAATAAAAATGTCTGTTCTGTTCCCGATCGAAGGGTTTAGGCCATTGGGGGGAGCAACATTTATTGGTCTGGGGGTCGCATTCACACATCAGTAACCAGCACCCTAGAGGCTCCAGCACCCACAGCACAAAATGCCATCCGAAAATTATAAATCCTACAGTACAGCAATAAATATCCAGAGACAATAGTGGAGACCCATGAGCAGTACAGCTGAGGAGTACTTACCTCTCCTGCTCCAGGGGCCGCAGTGAGGACTTCTCAGCGCGATCGGCCTCCTGCACCAATGACAATCAGTTATGGGATCCTCATTAGAGGTTGATGGCTGTGTGTCTCTAGTCAGTGCGGCTTGTGCACCTCTTCTAGGCTTTTAGTTGGGGTGAAAGTGGCTGCACTTTATGCACATGCTCAGTGGTGAAGCTACAGATCAGAGGAATAAAGTGCTAGGAAATAAACCCTGGATTCAAAAGTTTGGTTGTCATGTGATGCATTACTGGAGTAGAGGTCATGTGATGCATTACTGGAATGTACAGGTATATGGAGGGTTGGATATAATGTACAGGGAGTGCATATAATGTATAGATACATGGAGGGGTGGATATAATGTACAGGGAGTGCATATAATGTATAGATACATGGAGGGGTGGATATAATGTACAGGTATATGGAGGGGTGGATAGAATGTACAGGTATAAAATGTATAGGTATATTATGTACAGGGGGTGCATATAAAGTACTTATATGTGGGTCGTATATAATGTATAGGTATATAATGTACAGGAGGGGTGGATATAATGTACAGGTATATGGAGGGGTGGATATAATGTACAGGTATATGGAAGGGTGGATATAATGTACAGGGGTGGATACAATGTACAGGTATATAATTTACAGGTATTTGGAGGGGTGGATATAATGTACAGGTTTTTGGAGGGGTGTATATAATGTACAGGTATATGGAGGGGTGTATATAATGTACAGGTATATGGAGGGTTGGATATAATGTACAGGTATATGGAGGGTTGGATATAATGTACAGGTATATGGAGGGTTGGATATAATGTACAGGTATATGGAGGGGTGGATATAATGTACAGGAGGTGGATATAATGTACAGGAGGTGGATATAATGTACTGGTATATGGAGGGTTGTATATAATGTACAGGTATATGGAGGGGTGGATATAATGTACAGGTATATGGAGGGGTGTATATAATGTACAGGTATATGAAGGGTTGGATATAATGTACAGGAGGTGGATATAATGTACAGGTATATAATTTACAGGTATTTGGAGGGGTGGATATAATGTACAGGGGTGGATACAATGTACAGGTATAT
>WNYA01002696.1:561-21725 GCA_019512145.1 Engystomops pustulosus | reverse complement strand
AATGTACAGGTATATGGAGGGTTGGATATAATGTACAGGGAGTGCATATAATGTATAGATACATGGAGGGGTGGATATAATGTACAGGGAGTGCATATAATGTATAGATACATGGAGGGGTGGATATAATGTACAGGTATATGGAGGGGTGGATAGAATGTACAGGTATAAAATGTATAGGTATATTATGTACAGGGGGTGCATATAAAGTACTTATATGTGGGTCGTATATAATGTACAGGTATATGGAGGGGTGGATATAATGTACAGGTATATGGAGGGGTGGATATAATGTACAGGTATATGGAAGGGTGGATATAATGTACAGGGGTGGATACAATGTACAGGTATATAATTTACAGGTATTTGGAGGGGTGGATATAATGTACAGGTTTTTGGAGGGGTGTATATAATGTACAGGTATATGGAGGGGTGTATATAATGTACAGGTATATGGAGGGTTGGATATAATGTACAGGTATATGGAGGGTTGGATATAATGTACAGGTATATGGAGGGTTGGATATAATGTACAGGTATATGGAGGGGTGGATATAATGTACAGGAGGTGGATATAATGTACAGGAGGTGGATATAATGTACTGGTATATGGAGGGTTGGATATAATGTACAGGTATATGGAGGGTTGGATATAATGTACAGGTATATGGAGGGGTGTATATAATGTACAGGTATATGAAGGGTTGGATATAATGTACAGGAGGTGGATATAATGTACAGGTATATAATTTACAGGTATTTGGAGGGGTGGATATAATGTACAGGGGTGGATACAATGTACAGGTATATACACAGTCACCAGATCTCAATCCAATAGAGCATCTTTGGGATGTGGTGGAACGGGAGATTCGCATCATGGATGTGCAGCCGACAAATCTGCGGCAACTGTGTGATGCCATCATGTCAATATGGAGCAAAATCTCTGAGGAGCTTCCAGCACCTTGTTGTATCTATGCCACGAAGAATTGAGGCAGTTCTGAAGGCAAGCCTCATCAGGAGCATGTCGAGGGGTTGTAGGGAGGTCATACAGGCATGTGGAGGCCACACACAATACTGAGCCTCATTTTGTTTTCAACTCAGATTTATTAAGAAATGGCAAAAGAAATTCACAGAACAGAAGAGAATGGGGCAGATTTACTTACCCGGCCCATTCGCGATCCAGCGGCGCGTTCTCTGCTCTGGATTCGGGTCCGGCCGGGATTCATGAAGGCAGTTCCTCCGCCGTCCACCAGGTGGCGCTGCTGCGCTGAAAATCATCTCAACGCGCCGGAATGCACCACCTCGGACCAGGTGAAGGTAAGCGCTCCCCAAGCGACACTTTTTCGGTTTTTAAATGCGGCGGTTTTTCCGAATACGTCGGGTTTTCGTTCGGCCACGCCCCCCGATTTCCGTCGCGCGCATGCCGGCGCCGATGCGCCACAATCCGATCGCGTGCGACACAATCCCGGGGCAATTCAGGTACAATCGGCGCAAATCGGAAATATTCGGGTAACACGTCGGGAAAACGCGATTCGGGCCCTTAGTAAATGACCCCCAATGTCTCCCTTCTGGAGATGTATCTTGACAAGTATCATCTTTAATACAGGTCATGTTATATGAAAACGAAAGACAATCAAAAAAAGAAAACAAATGAATAACATGCGATGTACATGGTTCAGAGAACAGTATCAGTGTGAGGTTTCGAAAATGTCATATGGAAGGACATTTTATAAGACCATCCGTTCCTGCAATAAAATCAAGATAAATAGAAAGGTAGAAAGTAACATAGACCATAAACGTGATTGACTGTGGACCACCAAGAAAGGGGGGAAATGGGAAATAGGGTAGTGGGGGGAGGGGGATTAGGGAAGTGACCGGCTCTGCCTCGTCCCACGCTCTTGTGCTCCTGGACGCCGCCATTCCAAGGGAAGGGCGGTTATCCCATAAAGGTCATCATCCTAGTAAAACTTGCGACCCTACCAGCTAATAAGTGACTTGGTTGGTCATTAATCATAATCCATGTCAATTTAGATGTTACAAATGCAAGGGGGATAGTGTGTGTGTGTGTGTGTGGGGGGGGGGGGGGGGGGATACGGGACTTCCACGCTCTGGCAGTGGCTATTTTTGCCGCTAGCAGAACCAATTTCCGTGTGGCTTTCGGAACTCACCATTCAGCAATGCACTCATTTTTCATGCATGAGATCCCAAACTTCCCCCCAGAATTTATCTACTATCGGGCATTCCCGCCAAACATGAAGAACGGACCAAAATCGCCACGTGTGGCATCACCCTGATTGTGTGAAAGCCCTTGTTTAGCCACCACTTAAAATCTTTCATCTGCAAACCTGGGATGAGATCCAGATTACGGCATATTGTAGCCAGGGGTCTCTGTGGCGATGCTAGATTATGTTTCTTCAACAGAGCGTCCCACAGAGCCAGCATTTTGGAAAATACTGGAGCCAAAATTGGTCTGGAGGAGGCCCTCAACCATAAAACTGTTTCAATCGGGACGGGACGACAGGCTAGCGCCTCAATCAGGACCCACTTGGGGATAGTATGGTCTAGAGTATATGGAGGTCATGTTGGCCGATGTAGCCGAGTTTTAGTGTCAGGGTGATGCCGCACATGGCATTTTTGGTCCATTTTTAAGCATGCGTTTTCAGTCTGTGAAAATGCATGTATTTTGACCGTTTTTGACAGTTTTCCCCAATTATCTTATTAGATAAACAGGTTGTAAGCAGACAAATGCATGGTAAATGGTCAAAAACTGATGCATTTTTAAACAGACTGAAAACGCATTCTTAAAAATAGACCAAAAACGCCATGTGTGGCATCACCATTATAGATTGAGCATACCCAAGCCCCCCGCAGACTTTGGAGCAAACAAGGTGGGGGACATTTACTATGGTGTTTCCGCCAGTTTTGTGGCGCTCTCACCACATGTTCTGCTCTCAGACCTATTTATTAGCTGGCGGCGCCAGAAAAAATGCCTTTTTCCGCCTGCTCCGACTCTTCTCCGAAAAGGGGCGTGGCTTAGGCGGAGTGGAAACTCAGACACAATTACTATGTGTCGCAGCCCTTTTTGGGCGCTGTAAACTGTCGGAAAGTAGACCAAAAGAAAACTGGTCTAGCAGGGACTGTTGGACATATTTCTGGTGCTCGGGACAGATTTTGGTCCCAGGGACAGAAAATGGTCTCGGGGACAGAAAATGGTCTCGGCGCCAGAAATGTCTCTGCACAGCTCCACAATATTAAATGTGTGTCTTCTTTCCGAGAGCAGGTCGGTAACAAAGCCAATGCAGACACTGACACTTTAAGTAAATGTCCCCCGGTGCGTCTAGGTACTTGTGGGTGACTCCCTCCCCAGATGAATTTCATCAGTCTAATAATGCTGTAAATTACTCGTGTTGGCAGGGGGTGGAACAATAGGGTAATTTTGACCGCAGCAATTTGGCCAAGTGTTAAGACCAACTTTTTAAATCGAGATCAAATTTATAATTGTATAAATGGATAATTGTATAAAGAGCTGATGGAGGAGGTCAATGTGATGCCTAGATATGGCAGCGAGTGAGTCGCCCAACGAGCCTCATCTTGTTTTACGGACATTACATCCATCTTTGGATGGATCAGCCTGTAGTGTGTTTTTCCAATTTAATTTTGTGGGTGACTCCAAATCCAGGCCTCCATTGGTTAATAAATTTGATGATTCTTTTGTGATTTTGTTGTCAGCACTTTCAACTTTGTAGAGAACTAAGTATTCGAAGAGAATATTTAATTCATTCATATTAAGGATGTGCCATGTGGGTGTTATAAGGAGCTGCTGCCCAGGTGTGCACCCCCTCCTCCTATATCCAGGCACCCTGTCTGTGGGAATCTTCTTATATTTTTTATCCATGGCCTCCTGCCTTCTAAAATCTACTTTTTAAAAAGTAGATTTCTGTGTCGGATAGCCCATCCGTTCTTTTTATTCCTCTGCTTTGGCCACTAGAGGGCGCTTTGAAACTGTGGAATTATAAATCAGAGGGCGATCAGTATAGAAAAACCAATGGATTAATTGAGCAAACTGTCCAGGTGTGCACATCCACCTCCTAACTATAAGATGCTGCTGCCCAGGTGTGCACATCCCCCACCTACTTAATACAAAATGTTGTTGCCCAGGTGTGCACATCCCCTTCCTCCTTAATATAAAATGATGCTACACAGGTGTGCACATCCCCCTCCTCCTTAGTATAAGATGCTGTTGCCCAGGTGTGCACATCCCCCTCCTCCTTAGTATAAGAGGCTTTGCCAGGTGGCATCCCCTCCTCTTAGTGTGTAAGATGCTTGCCACCGGTGTGCACACCCCCTCTTCTTAGATAAGATGATGTCAGCTGTGCACCTCCCTTCCTCCTTAGTATAAGATTGTTGAAGGGTGCACATCCCCCTCTCCTTATAGTATAAGATGCTGTTGCCAGGTGTCACATCCCCTCCTCTTGTATATGATGAGGAGAAAGGTGTGCACATCCCCTCTCCTTAGTATAAGTTACGTTGCTAGTGTGCACATCCCCCTCCTATCCTTGAAAGATGTGTTGCCCAGGTGTGCACATCCCCCTCCTCCTTAGTATAAGATGCTGTTGCCCAGGTGTGCACATCCCCCTCCTCCTTAGTATAAGATGAAGCTGCCCAGGTGTGCACATCCCCCTCCTCCTTAGTATAAGATGCTGTTGCCCAGGTGTGCACATCCCCCTTCTTCTTAGTATAAGATGAAGCTGCCCAGGTGTGCACCTCCCCTCCTCCTTAGTATAAGATTTTGTTGACCAGGTGTGCACATCCCTCCCTCCTTAGTATTAAGATGAAGCTGCCCAGGTGTGCACTCCCTCCTTTTAGTTAAGAGCTGTTGCCAGGTGTGCAATCCCTCTCCTTAGTATAGATGAAGCTGCCCAGGTGTGCACCTCCCCTCCTCTCTGTATAAGATGTGCAAGGTGGCATCCCACTCTCCTAGATAGATGCGTGCCCAGGTGTGCACATCTCCCCTCCTTGTTGATAAGATGAAGCTGCCCCAGGTGTGCACCTCCCTCCTCTTCGTATAAGATGCTGTTGCCCAGAGGTGTGCACATCCCCTCCTCCTTGTATAAGATGAAGCTGCCCAGGTGTGCACTTCCCCTCTTCTTAGTATAAGATGTGGTGCCCAGGTGTTGCACCCTTCACTCCTCCTTAGTATAAGATGGCGTGCCAGGTGGCACATCCCCTCCTCTTAGTATAAGATGGTGCAGGTGTGCACATCCCCCTCCTCTTAGTATAAGGTGAGCTGCCAGGTGTGCACACCCCCCTCCTTCTTAGTATAAGATGCTGTTGCCCAGGTGTGCACATCCCCCTCCTCCTTAGTATAAGATGGTGCCAGGGGCACCCCCCTCTTTTAAGTAACGATGCTGTGCCAAGGTGTGCACACCCCCTCCTCCTAGTATAAGATGAAGCTGCCGGGTGTGCACCCCTCCTTCTTAGTAACATGCTGTTGCCAGGTGTGACACATCCCTCCTCTTAGTATAAGATGAAGCTGCCCAGGTGTGCACATCCCCCTCCTATTTAGTATAAGATGAAGCTGCCCAGGTGTGCACATCCCCCTCTCCTAGTATAAGATGAAGCTGCCGACGGTGTGCACATCCCCCTCCTCTTAGTATAAGTGAAGCTGCCCAGGTGTGCACATCCCCTCCTCCTAGTATAAGAGCAGTGCCAGGTGTGCACAATCCCCCTCCTCCTTGTATAAGATACTGTTGCCAGGTGTGCACCTCCCCTCCTCTTAGTATAAGATGAAGCTGCCCGGTGTGAATCCTCCTCCTTAGTATAAGATGCTGTTGCCCAGGTGTGCACATCCCCCTCCTCCTTAGTATAAGATGAAGCTGCCCAGGTGTGCACATTCCCTCCTCCTTAGTATAAGATGCTGTTGCCAGGTGTGCACACTCCCTCCTTCTAGTTAAAGATGCTGTTGCCCAGGTGTGAACATCCCCTCCTCCTTTGTATAAGGATGTGTTGCCAGGTGTGCACATCCCCCTCCTCTTAGTATAGATGAAGTGCCAGGTGTGACATCCCCTCCTCTTAGTATAAGATGAAGGGCCCAGGTGTGCACCTCCCTCCTTTTAGTATAAGATGCTGGTGCACAAGGTAGTGCACATCCCCCTCCTCCTTAGTATAAGATGAAGCTGCCCGGTGTGCACCTCCCCTCTTAGTATAAGATGCTGTTGCCCAGGTGTGCACATCCCCCTCCTCCTTAGTATAAGATGAAGCTGCCCAGGTGTGCACATCCCCCTCCTTAGTATAAGATGAAGCTGCCCAGGTGTGCACATCCCCCCTCCTTAGTATAAGATGAAGCTGCCCAGGTGTGCACATTCGTTCCCCCCTCCCTTGCAGGTGCATCTGTCGTCTCCTCCTCTTTTTGTAGATCTCAGCTCTTGCACTGTCAGACGCTGGAGGTGAGCGCTTGGAGTCGGTCGCATCCTCTCTCTTCTCTGCAGCACAGGACACAGGTGAGTGCCCCCGGGTGATGGGTGAGGGTCCGGCTGCTTGGAACAGAATAAGATGAGGGCGCCCGGGGGTGAGCGCTCTGCAGGTTGGGGGGGGGGGGATATTTTGGACTCATTTGGGTGAAGCTGAGGGATGATCATCTTTGTAACCTACATTTAAATATCTCCACGGCTAGTGTCTACTGTTATCAGCCCTGAGATACAATGTCATTGCTCTGGTGGGGGTGTGTTGTAGATGGGAGCGAGACCCCGGACACATGATGTGAGCTCACACTCATAGAGAGGTGGAGGCCGCACCCTGAGGAGACTATCCGGTCTGTCCTGCGCTGCCTGGTGGGGGATGGGCTGGATCCCCGCGGTGTATGTTGTAATACCTGCGGGTCCACGGGGGATCAGACACTGCTACATGCTGGAAAGTATGTGCCCCCTCTCCACAGCGGCCAGGAGCGTTCAGATGGAGATTAACGGAATATAGGGCGGGCGATCAGCAGCGGCGGTCTGTAGCAAGGGGGGCACTAGTTTTGTCACCTCCGTATATTACAGCAGATTCTTCATGTCTCATTGCAGAATGTCTAATAATTTAGCAATCGTGAAGCCCGAAAGGAGTAGAGCAGCTAAAGATGAGGTGAACAAGTCGGAGGATGAAGGTGAGTACATCGGTTGCAAAAATGTGTACCCCCCCCCCCATCATGGCCACACAGCTCCCCCTCATATGTGCCCACCAGAAGCTCCCCCTCATATGTGCCCCCCAGAAGTACCCTATAATGGCCCACCAGCAGCTCCCCCTCATAATGTGCCCACCAGCAGCTCCCCCTCATAATGTGCCCACCAGAAGCTCCCCCTCATAATGTGCCCCACAGCAGCTCCCCCTCATGTGCCCCACAGCAGCTCCCCCTCATAATGTGCCCCACAGCAGCACCCCCCATCATGTGCCCACCAGCAGCTCCCCCTCATAATGTGCCCACCAGAAGCTCCCCATCATAATGTGCCCACCAGAAGCTCCCCCTCATAATGTGCCCCAAGCAGTCCCCTCATAATGTGCCACGCAGCTCCCCATAATGTGCTCACAGCAGCTCCCTAATGTGCCTCACAGCCGCTCCAACCATAATGTGCCCACAGCGCTCCCTCAATGTGCCCCACAGCAGCTCCCCTCATAATGTGTGCTCCACAGCAGCTCCCCCATAATGTGCCTCACAGCAGCTCCCCCATAATGTGCCCCACAGAAGCTCCCCTCATAATGTGCCCCACAGCAGATCCTCCGCATAATCTGCCCCACAGCAGCTCCCATTTATAATGTGCCCCACAGCAGCTCACCTTTATAATGTGCCCCACAGCAGCTCCCCCTCATAATGTGCCCCACAGCAGCTCCCCTTTATAATGTGCCCCACAGCAGCTCCCCTTTATAATGTGCCTCACAGCAGCTCCCCCATAATGTGCCCCACAGAAGCTCCCCCTCATAATGTGCCCCACAGCAGCTCCCGTTTATAACGTGCCCCACAGCAGCTCCCCTTTATAATGTGCCCCACAGCAGCTCCCCGCATAATGTGCCCACAGAGCTCCCTTTATAATGTGCCACAGCAGCTCCCCGCATAATGTGGCCTCACAGCCGCTCCCACTCCTAATGTGGCCACAGCAGCTCCCCCTCATAATGTAAGAGGTAGTCACAGCCCCCCCCCTTTATATCATGTGAAAGGTGGTCACAGCTCCGCCCCCTACTGATGACATCACTGATATCCCTTCTTTGTCTCAGGTGTCGGTGGTGGTGTCGGAATCCTCGTTCTGTCAGTCTCACTTTATCTCGGATCCGTTGGTGTCTCCGTTCCCGCTGCAGAGAATCCCTTCCGTGATAAGAGATTGGTGTGCGCTGTGCTATGAGGGTCCGCACTGGGACCCCCCATCATTAATTATCTGTGCTGTGTACAATCCTGAGACAATAAAGTTGTGGTAGTCATCCCCGGTTGTGTTGTGTCTTCTTTGTACAAGGAGGGGCTTCCACCACCAAGGAAAATATGCAGGTGTGTGCCCGGACCCCCCCCCCCCCCCTCCTGCCCCCAGGATTCAGAGTCAGATTAAAGAGTGGGCACACTGGTGGCCTCATCCCATGCACCTCCACCACAAGACCTTAGAGCTCAGGGACTAAGGATAATATTCCCCTCTGTTCTGCTGTATGGAGCTCCAATAAGATCTTCTCTCTGTTTAGGAGGAGAGATAATTATGGGGCAGATTTACTTACCCGGTCCTTCGCGTCCAGCGGCGGTTTCTTGCGCTGGATTCGGGTGGACGGGATTTATTAAGGTAGTTCTCCGCCGTCCACCAGGTGGCGCTGTGCGTTAAAGCATCGGAACGCGCTGGAGTTCACGGTCGGGCTGAGTGAAGGTAAGTGCAAGCTCCGCGACAGAATTATTTTTTTTTAATGCGGCGGTTTTTCCGAATCCGTCGGGTTTTCGTTCGCCCAGCCCCCGCTTTCCGTCGCGTGTGATGCCAGCCACAATCCGATGGCGTGCGCCAAAATCCCGGGGAAATACGCCGCAAATCGGAAATATTTGGGTAACCTGTCGGGAAAACGCGAATCGGGCCCTTAGTAAATGACCCCCATTGTGTCCGTAGGTGGCCGCCTCACTCAATGTTACTCCTCTTAGAATTACAGAGGGCCGACAACATGGGGAGGAGGACAGAGAGGAAGAGGGAGGAGGGAATCGGCAACTGTACCCGTCCTCATCAGGTCAGTTACTAGGGGTGTGGGAGGGTGCTCATAGAAGGCATAGAGGAAACTTTATGTTCCTCTCATCCTACCGCCCACCCTGCCAACCTAAGAGAACTGTCACAGCAGTTTGGGGACAATAAACCTACAAAGGTATTTTGACCGGTGTTTCGTTTCCAAATCTTCCTGTTTTTTTTGCAGACACAGATTGAAATATAAGGGTAAAATTGGGCGTAAACCAGGCCCATAAGGAACTGTGGGTGGTTTTGTTGTCAGAACACCCCGGCAGGTTCCCTTTAAGGCCCTCTGCACTCTCCACTTACCCTATCACATTATTCCCCAAGTCTCGGGGTGCACAAACGTGTGGCCTGAACATGGTCTGCCCCGAGCTACAGCATAACAATGAGCGCTCCACACAGGAGCAACTTGTCAATGCAATCCCAGGTCTCTTATCGCTTGGTAGCATCCTGCCTTTGATCGGTCCTGCTGCAGGCACTCTGCTGCAGGCCTCCTGCAGGCACTGCTCCAGGGCTCTGCTCCTAGACACTGCTCCTGCTCCAGACACTGTCCTGTCCAGGCACGCGTCCTGCCGGGCACCGCTCCTGTCCGGGCACCGCTCTGCTCTCGGGCACATGCTCCTACCCCGGGCAACGCTCCTGATCCTGCTTCAGACACTGCTCCTGCTCCAGGCAATGCGCTGCTCCTGCTCCAAGCACTGCTCATACTCGGGCAAAGTCCTCTCGCACTGCCATGCTCCAGACACTGTCCTGACTCAAGGCACTGCTGCTTGCTGCTGCTCCAAAGCTGATCCTGCTCTAGGCACCGCTCTGCTCCAGGCACGCTCCTGCTCCAGGCAACTCGCTTCTGGGCACTGCTCTACCTGGGCACACGATCCTGATCTGCTCAGACCGCTCCTGCTCCAGACACTGCTCCTGCTCCAGGCACTGCTGCTGCTCCCTGCTACAGCACTGCTCCTACTCCAGGCACGCTCCTGATCTGCTCAGACCCTGCTCCTGCTCAAGACACTGATTCTGCTCCAAGCACTGCTCCTGCTCCGGGCACTGATCCATCCGGGCAACGCCCTGCTCCTGGCACGCCTCCTGCTCCTGGCACCGCTCCTGCTCCAGCACTGTCCTGTCGGCACGCTTCTATTCCGGGAAACGCTTGCTTTGGGACCGCTCCTGCTCCAGGCACTGCTCCTGCTCCGGGCAGCTTCTACTCCGGGAAACGCTCTGCTTCTGGCACGCTCTGCTCCAGGCACTGCTCCTGCTCCGGGCACTGCTTACTCCGGGAAACGCTCTGCTTCTGGCAACCGCTCCTGCCTCCAGGCACTCTCTGCTCCGGGCACTGCTTACTCCGGGAACCGTCTGTTATGCACGCTCCGCCCTGGCACCGCTCCTGCTCCAGGCACGCTCTGCTCCAGGCACTGCTTTCACTCCGGGAAACGCTCCGCTTCTTGGCACCGTCCTGCTCCAGGAACCGCTCCTGCTCAGGCACGCTCCTGTCCGGGCAACGCTCCTGCTCCAGGCACCGCTCCTGCTCGGGCACGTTCTCTTCCGGGCAACGCTCCTGCTCCTGGCACAGCTCCGCTCCTGCATCAAAATGGAGCAAGCTGTAGAAAAGAGGATTTTATTTATTATTGTTGTCCTTCTTTTATTAATTTAGGTTCTCTTGCTGTAGACTCCCCATTGATATTATCCGTCTACTCTCGGGTCTATGTAATTATTATTAGTTAGTATGCTTAGAATTTACGTTCTTATTATTATTTCCAAAATTAAATGGGTCCACACTGAATATACCAGGAAAACCCCCAAAAATCAGTTCAAAACCTATTACAAATAAGATAATCAAGAAAAGAAAGTATTACATAGCAAAAAGTTATTGAACCCTAAATGTGTTTAGAGACTCCCTGACATTTCGAGAAAAACACAAGATGGCGAAACTGTCCAAACTTAGAGGATTCACACAGAACAGGGACTCACTGACACTTGGGGCCAGGACAGGGACACGCTGACCTGGGGACAGGAAGGGACACGCTGACCTTGGGGTACAGGACAGGGACACACTGACACTTGGGAACAGGACAGGGACACGCTGAATTGGGGGGGCAGGACACGGGACACTGCTGACACTGCGGGGAAGGACGGGACACGCTGACATTGGGGGGCAGGACGAGGACACTGACACTTGCGGGGACAGGGCCCAGGGACCCACTGACACTTGGGGGACAGGACAGGGGACACACTGCACCTGTGGGCCAGGACAGGGACACGCTGACACTGCGGGGACAGGCAGGGACACGCTGACACTTGGGGGGACAGGACCGGGACACACTGACACCTTGCGGGGACAGGACAGGGACACGTGACCCTTGGGGGACAGGCAGGGGACACCTCTGACACTGTGGGGGACAGGACAGGGACACGCTGACACTTGGGGACAGGACCGGGACACGCTGACACTTGGGGGACAGGACAGGGGACACACTGACACTTGCGGGCAAGGACGGGACCCGCTGCCTTGGGGGACAGGACAGGGCACGCTGACACTGGGGGACAGGACAGGGACACGCTGACACTTGGGGGACAGGACAGGGCCGCTGACACTTGGGGACAGGACAGGACACGCTGACCTCTGGGGCAGGCCGGAGACATGACACTGGGGGACAGGACAGGGACCCGCTGACACTTGGGGTACAGGACAGGGACCACGCTGACACTTGGGGGGACGGAAGGGAGGACACTGACACACGGGGGGCCGACCGGGACACACGCTGACAGTTGGGGGGACAGGACAGGGACACACTGACACTTGGGGGACACGGACAGGGGCACGGCGCACACTTGGGGGGCAGGACAGGGACACACTGACATTGGGGGACAGGACAGGGACACCGCTGACCACGGGGTACAGGGACAGGGAACACTGACACTGGGGGGGACAGGACAGGGACACGCTGACACTTGGGGGGCCAGGCACGGCTGCCACGGGGGGACAGGACCGGGACACGTGACATTGGGGGCTAGGGACCGCTGCCTTGGAGGACAGGGCAGGGACACGCTGACACTTGGTGGACAGGACAGGGACACGCTGACATTGGGGGGACCGGACGGGCACCGCGCCATGGGGGACAGGGGACAGGCCGCTGACACTTGGGGGAACAGGGAACACCCGGACACTTGGGGGGACAGGGAGCCGTGACACTGGATGGACAGGACGGGACACGCTGACACTTGGGGGACAGGACCGGACCCGCTGACACTTGGGGGCACAGGAACAGGGACACCTGACACTTGGGGGACAGGGACATGCTGACACTTGGGGAGACAGGACAGGGACATGCTGACAGGGACATGCTGACACTTGAGGGACACGCTGACACTTGGGGGACAGGACAGGGACACGCTGACACTTGGGGGGACAGGGACACGCTGACGCTTGGGGAGACAGGACAGGGACACGCTGACACATGGGGGGGACAGGACAGGGACACGCTGGACACTGGGGGGGAGGAAACGACATGAACACGCTGACACTTGGGGGGACAGGGACACGCTATCACTTGGGGGACAGGACAGGGACACGCTGACACTTGGGGGACAGGACAGGGACACGCTGACATTTGGGGGGACCGGGACAGCTATCACTTGGGGGACAGGACGGGACACGCTGACATTGGGGGGACAGGACAGGGACACGCTGAACTTGGGGGACAGGGACACACGCACTTGGGGGGACGGATGGACGCGCTGCACACTTGGGGGACAGGACAGGGACACGCTGACACTTGGTGGGACCAGGCACGGGACACGCTGACACTGGGGGGGACAGGACAGGGACACGCTGACACTTGGTGGGACAGGACAGGGACACGCTGACATGGGGGGACAGGACAGGGACACGCGACACTGTGGGGACAGGACGGGACACCTGACCTTGGAGGGGAAGGACAGGGACACGCTGACCTTGGTGGGGACAGGACACGGACACGTGACACTTGGGGACGGACGGGACACGCTGACACTTGGGGGACAGGACAGGGACACGCTGACATCGGGGAAGGACGGGACACGCTGACCTGGAGGGACAGGGACACGCGACACTTGGGGGACAGGACAGGGACACGCTGACCCTTGGGGGGACAGGACAGGGATAACGCTGACACTTGGAGGGACAGGACAGGGACACGCTGAACTGGGGGACAGGACAGGGACACGTGACACTCGGTGGGACAGGACAGGGACACACTGACACTTGGAGGGACAGGGACACGCTGACACTTGGGGGACAGGACAGGGACACGCTGACACTTGGGGGGACAGGACAGGGACACACTGACACTTGGGGGGACAGGACAGGGACACGCTGACACTTGGGGGGAAGGACAGGGACACACTGACACTGGGGGACAGGACAGGGACACGCTGACACTTGGGGGGAAGGACAGGGACACGCTGAACAACTTGGGGGGACAGGACAGTTTTATCATCTTCTGTATGCTGGATTTGTACTTTCATCTTGTGGCATGTGACAGCCCCCCACTTTTCTCATCCGCTGTGTTGGCCCCGCACTGTTTGCTCGCGCTCTATGGCGGCACACAGGAAGCTTTTAGTGTTGCTCTGTTTGCCCAGTTGCTGTGTTAGGGGCAGATTTGCTCCGGTAATTATACGTGTCACTGGCTCACAGCGGCCGGGCCCGGGGACAGGGGCCTGAGAGACAGGAACATAAACACCGGGCATCCGGCTGCCAAGATACACAGGAGGAGAGAGTCCGGCACCGCGCCATGGACGACACATAATACATCCATAATCATCACAAGTTAGACGCCCGGGCGTCACAGATATGACTACACAGTAATATACACAATGCTCCAAGTAACATCTTGTAATATCACACAGGGGGATTTGTATTATTGCAAATCTCTTCTCTGTTGTTTAACTTTTGCACAAAAATTTGTGCAATTTGTGTCAATTAAGAGATTTTTTTAACCAAACTTAATTGCAAAGATGTTTTAACGTCAGTCTTGCAAATATTCCCAACAAATCTATCATTGCTTGAGGGTGCGCAGTGCCGGGACACGGGGGATTTACTAGCGCAGGCGTGCGATTTGCTTAGATCAGGGGTAGGGAACCTATGGCTCGGGAGCCAGATATGGCTCTTTTGTTGGCTGCATCTGGCTCTCAGATTGATCTTTATAAATAGTGATGGCTTCTGTGTGTCTCTTAGATGATCACTGGACACAGGCGCAATGTACCGTGCTACGCTTCCTTTGTATGACCAGGCTCCATCGCAGCCATCGTCGAAGCCTTGGTCAAGGAGAGAAGAGCGTGGTTAGAAATGGGACTACCTATCTGCTGGGATTGGCGTCTGCATGTGCGTTGCGGCTACCTATCTGCTGGAGGCGGATGTGCTGGGCTACCCATTGCATGGGAGGATGTGTCGTACCGGCTGTTTGTTTGGGTTTGTGGGCTACACATCTGCTTGGGAGGCATTGTGCTCGTGGGCTACCATGAGGGAGGGCATGTGATGTGGCTCACTGCTGAGGCAGTGTGTACCTTTGCTGGGAGGATGTGCTGTGGTAACCCATCTGCTGGGAGGCATTTGCTGTGGACATTTGAGGTGCTTGTACCCAGTCTGTGGGAGGCATGTGGCTGGTGGCTACCCATAGCTGGGTGGCATGTGTGTGGCTACCCCTCTGTGGGTGGCAGTGCTTGTGGTACCATCTGCTGGAGGCATGTGCTGTGGCGGTACCCTCTGCTGGGAAGGCATGGCTGTGGCTACCATCTGACTGGGAGGCATTGTGCTTGTGGCTACCCTCTGAGGGAGGGCATGTGCTGTGGTTACCATATGCTGGGGGCATGTGGCGGGCTACCATCTCGGGGAGGCATGTGGGTGGGCTACCCATTGAGGGGAGGCATGTGCTGGCTACCCTTGTGGGCGGCCTGTGCTGTGGTAACCATGTGTGGGAGGATGTGCTGTGGCTACCCTATCGGGGAGGATGGCTGATGGGCTTACCCATGCTGGGAGGCAGTGCTGTGGCTACCCATTGCTGGGAGGCATGTTGCTGTGGCTTCCACCTGGGGCAGTCTTGCTACACTGCGGGAGGCATGGGCTTGGGCTCCCATATGCAGGGAGGCATGTGCTGGTGGACTACCCATAGAGGGAGGACATGTGATGGTACCCATCGCTGGGCATGGCCTGGATCCCATCTGCTGCGTTGCTGTGGCTACCCATCTGCTGGGAGGGCATGTGCTGTGCTACCCATTGACTGGGATGATGCGTGCGCTGTGGCCCATCTGCTGGGAGGCGCATGTGCTGTGGCCCTACCATCTGCTGGGAGGCATGTCGCGTGGCTACCACTCGGGAATGGGACCTCTGGGGAGGCAGTGTGCTGGGATACCCTCTGCTGGGGAGGCATGTGCTGTGTGGCATACCCATCTGCGGAGGCAGTGCTGGTGGCTACCCATCTGGCTGGGAGGCTGTGCTGTGTGGCTCTATATCTGGGAGGCATGTGCTGTGGATACTTATCGATAGCTTGCGGGGCAACGCTGGCTGTGCTGTGGCTACCTTCCTGCTGGGAGGCATGTGCTGTGGCTACTCTGGGACTGGGGCCATCTGTGGGGGAGGCATGTGCTGTGCTACCATTGCTGGGAGGCATGTGCTGTGGACAATATTGGAGGGGATGGCATGTGGCGACATCTTGAGCATCTCGTGATCTATATGGGAGCAGGTACTGTGGTACTATCTGCTGGGAGCATGTGCTGGGGCTACCCCATCTGATGGCGGAGATGTGCTGGGTTACCTCATGCTGGGAAGGATGTGCTGTGGCTCCTATAGTTAGCGGAGGATGTTGCTGTGGCGATACCATATATAGCAATGTGTACATTGGGAGGCATGTGCTGGGCTACCCATCTGCTGGGAGGCATGTGGTGGCTACCATCTTGCTGGGGGGCTCGTGCTGTGGCTACTCTTATAAGGGAGGCAATGCTGTGGTTACCTATATACGGGCAGGCATGTGCTGTGGCTACCATTAGGGAGCTTTCTGTACCTAAACTGGGAGGCATGTGCGTGTGGATTGCCATTTTACTGGGGGCATGTGCTGGGACTACCTATCACTTTTGGCATGTTGTGGCGTGTGCTTGTTCAGGATTTGGACTAGTGAACCCCCAGGCACCACCGCGGACCAAGGTGAAGTGTGATTGTTCCAGGTCCGGGTTACAGTAATCACAGGCCGTCTGTGGTCAGGAACAGGCAGAGCTCGGAGAGGGGATCCGAGACCTAGATTGGAGGGGCACCTGTGACACTGGGACTACCTATCTACTGGGGGGCATATGCATATGGTACGGCTCTTACGGAATAACATTTTAAAATATGTGGCGCTCATGGCTCTCTCAGCCACAAAGGTTCCTGACCCCTGGCTTAGATGATCCCACCGTCTGTTTGTTAAATATATCAATATAGAGTCCCTACAAATCAATGCTGATGATCCCTTTAATTTCAAGGATGATCTATTTAGATCTGATCTTCACATTTACTATATTTGTAATTGTTGGCCTTTCATGTAAAACATTTTTTAAGAGTCATCATAAATATATAAAGTTTAAATGATTACCTTGTGTTTTTTTAGGTTTGTTTCAAGGAGCAGCTATACATTTTTGTGTTTTATTTTTACAGGCGGTCCCCGAATTAGATACAAGATTGGTTCTGTAGGTTTGTTCTTAAGTTGAATTTGTATGTAAGTCGGAACTGTATAGTTTATAATTGTAACCCCCGGCAAAAAATATTTTGGTCTCTGTGACAACTGGATTTTTAAAAATGTTGGATTGTCATAAGAACCAGGATTAACAATGAAGCTTCATTACAGACGCCTGTGGTAACTGTTGTAGATGTTTATTGTAGCCTAAGGATAAAGTACAGTAAATTAGCAACATCCGGAAGTCCGTCTGTAACTAGGGGTCGTCTGTAAGTTGGGTGTTCTTAAGTAGGGGACTGCCTGTATTGTTATTATTATTATTTCAACTAAAATAACCAACACAATGGGGCAGATTTACTTACCCCGTCCTGTCGGCGCGTTCTCCGTCGAGGATTCGGGTCTTCCGGCGATTCACTAAGGTAGTGCGCCCGATGTCCACCGGGTGTCGCTGCTGCGCTGAAGTTCACTGGAGTTCACCTTACTTTTGTGGGTGCAGGTAAGCGCGTGTCAAGTGATCCTTTTTTCTTTTAAATTCCGTGTTTTTTCCAGATCCGTCGGGTTTTCCGACGGCCACGCCCCCCCCCCCATTTCCGTCGCATGCATGCCGGCGTTGATGCGCCACAATCCGATCGCGTGTGCCAAAAACCAGAAGCAATTCAGGGAAAAACGGCGCAAATCAGTAATATTCGGGAAACTGCACGAAAAATAGCAATTCGGACCCTTAGTAAATGACCCCCAATGTTCAAAAATCACAACATGCGATTAATTAACAAAAACTCACACATATGAATGATTAAAGACAAATTCGAAATTTAAAAAAAACCCAAAAGAACAGAGACATTTATCACAACATAAAAAGACGATGTTAAAGGGCTCTTCCTGCCACAAGACAAGTTTCTTATATGTACTCAGGACAACAAAATAACACCTTCTCTAATTCACTATTGTTATCAAAAATCCAGCATTTCACAGTTATGAGTCCAACCTGTCTCTATCAGTCCTGCTGTACATAATTTCAGTTGCCCTTAGACATGACCCTGTAACTTCTCACTTAGGGTCGGGCGCCATCTTTCATGAGATAGTGCAGATGAGATTTCTGTCTGTCTCTGCTGTGTGGCTGTAGCCCCGCCCCCTGCACGGAGCTCAGAGACATAGACACTGATTCACTTCCTGTCAGCACATGTTTAGCAGAGAGAGAGGCAGCAAACAACAAGCTACAAGCAGATAAGTGATCCAGGGAAGGGGGAGGCAGGCACATATCTGTGAGATGTAGCAGTGCCCACAGTGTAACAGTGTAATGGTCTATCGGCCTCTGCATAATAGGTATCTTGTGCATCTCTGATCCGTCTCATCTGTCTTTCTATGTGTCAATGTTAGAATCTAAAGGAAAGTCTATATACACCTTGTACCCCGATAATGTAACCACATTCACCCGACAGAACTAGATGGATTATATTGGGGCACATTTACTTACCCGTCCCCGAGGTGCTTTGTCCGACGAGGATTCGGGTCTGCCGCGATTCACTAAGATCGTGCGTCCAATTTCCTGCATGTGTCGCTTCCCCCGCTGAGGTCCGCCGGAGTTCACCTTCTTCTTCCCGGTGTATGTGAGTGCTGATCTTGCGGCACAATTTGCTTTTTAAATTCCACGGTTTATCTGAATCAGTCGAGTTGTCCGACATGCACGCCCCCAATTTGTGTTGCATGGAAGCTGACGCCGATGCGCCACAATCCAATCGCGTGCACCAAAAATCCGGGGCAATTCAGGGCAAATGGAAAAGAATCGGGAAACCCGACAAAAATGCAACGTTCGGCCCTAGTAAATGTGCCTCAGTGGGGGTCATTTACTAAGGGCCCGATTCGCGTTTTCCCGACGTGTTACACGAATATTTCCGATTTGCGCCGATTGTACCTGTATTGCCCCGGGATTGTGGCGCACGCGATCGGATTGTGGCGCATCGGCGCCGGCATGCGCGCGACGGAAATCGGGGGGGCGTGGCCGAACGAAAAACCCGACGTATTCGGAAAAACCGCCGCATTTAAAAACCGAAAAAGTGTCGCTTGGGGAGCGCTTACCTTCACCTGGTCCGAGGTGGTGCATTCCGACGCGATGAGATGACTTTCAGCGCAGCAGCGCCACCTGGTGGACGGCGGAGGAACTACCTTCATAAATCCCGGCCGGACCCGAATCCAGAGCAGAGAACGCACCGCTGGATCGCGAATGGACCGGGTAAGTAAATTTGCCCAATGTGTCTACTTAGAGAGGCCCCGCCCACACCCTGGGATCTTACACTGAGCAGCCGAGGGAGTGATAGACGCTAAAGCAGCAATAACATTGAGTAACGTTGTAAAGTAGAGGTTTTAAAATTATCTTTATTGTGTTAACATCACTAGGGGAGCGGGATGTGAGAATTTTCTTTCCTGGGAGAACCCCTTTAAATTAGGCAAATACATAGAACAAGGTCTATATCAATACAGCATTTCAGAAACAATGCTAAATGTCCTGAACATACCCCATGTAGTAACACAGATGATACAGACCCCCCCCCCATGTAATATCACACATGTAATACAGACCCCCCCATGTAATATCACACATGTAATATACCTCCCATGTAATATCACACACGAAGAATTGAGGCAGTTCTGAAGGCAAAAGGGGGTCCAACCCGGTACTAGCATGGTGTACCTAATAAAGTGGCCGGTGAGTGTATTAACTCCATGTGGGGCCCATACAAAAATGGTTTTGTTCACAGGCAACCCTTTAGAGAGGTTAAAAAACAAATATATATGTGATTTGAATGTAATTTTTAAATCTTTTGAATACTTATGAATTGATACATGATTCTAAACCTTTACAAGGTTCCTACTCTATATTATTAAATTATACTGTTCATAACAAGCTACAATAGGTGTGATTTGCTTGAAATTTTGCTTGTCTTACAAAACATAATGGTGCCTGTTAGGCTCCAGGGGTAGTGGTAACAATGGACCACCGAGGACGATGACACAAGCCGACACCCGGTTTTCACCAGAGCCCGCCGCAATGGTGGTTGGACTTGATGTGGCGTGGTACCACACGGTTGTTCCACAGGTGAGACTTTGTCCGCGGTGGCAGCCAAGGCGAGGTACACGGACGCTAGGCCGAATCGTGGTCGGGAACAGGCAGGAGGTCATGACAGGCAGCCTGGCATCGGAGTGGGAACATAGGAAGGGGCTGTGAATTTATCAAAATTGGCAGTGGGCCAGTGCCAATTATCGCCGCAGTGGCCCTTTAAAACTCCGGGCACCCTATGAGTTGGGAACTCGCGCTGGGGCATCAGTGTGGGATCGCGGAGAGGTGAGAGTACAGACAGGGGTCCAGGGGCACAGACAGGAGCGTGGGTGCGCCTGCAACTCGGATCGCGGGTCTCAGGAGCACCCGTGACATGTCCCTTATTTTAATTTCTCATAGAAATAAAAACAAAGAACCTTGTGTACTTTATAATGTAAGATAAGGAAGGAAGTATTTTCCTGTTCGCTTCCCCTTCATATCACTGGCTTATCCTACCACACTTGTAAACAGAAATATCAGTGTAGCTAACAAAACAGGAATAATAGCAACTTTTCATAGGTTTCTTTTGTCCTTCAGGACAGCTAAATTAACCCATGATATAAAGGAGGAATGAGCTCTGATACTAAACTGCCCATACCTGTTTGAGACTGCATAAAATTACGAACCCCAACTGGTAAACGTTCCCTTCACTAAGTCAGGTGAAGGATATGCAACACCCCTGCCGATGCAAGGGTAAGTTCCCTTCCCAACGCGTACTAAGGGCCCGATTCGCGTTTTCCCGACGTGTTACCCGAATATTTCTGATTTGCGCCGATTGTACCTGAATTGCCCCGGGATTGTGGCGCACGCGATCGGATTGTGGCGCATCGGCGCCGGCATGCGCGCGACGGAAATCGGGGGGGCGTGGCCGAACAAAAACCCGACGTATTCGGAAAAACCGCCGCATTTAAAAACCGAAAAAGTGTCGCTTGGGGAGCGCTTACCTTCACCTGGTGTGCACAGGAGGAGGAGGAGACACATGGACTGTGCACAGGAGGAGGAGGTGACACATGGACTGTGCACAGGAGGTGACACATGGACTGTGCACAGGAGGAGGAGGAGACACATGGACTGTGCACAGGAGGAGGAGGAGACACATGGTCTGTGCACAGAGAAGGAGAAAAATAGACTATGCACAGGAGGAGGAGGAGACACATGGACTGTGCACAGGAGGAGGAG
>WNYA01002695.1:0-35956 GCA_019512145.1 Engystomops pustulosus | reverse complement strand
TCTATACAGGGACGTAGGGAGCCGTCCTTTTTGGTAACGAAGAAGAAACCTGCGCCAGCCGGAGAGGAGGACTTGCGTATGAAACCCTTCTGCAGATTCTCCTTGATGTAGTCCGACATGGCTATAGTCTCAGGTACAGAAAGAGGATAGACGCGACCTCTGGGAGGAGTGGCGCCTGGAAGAAGATCCACAGGACAATCATAGGGACGATGTGGAGGCAGAATCTCCGCCTGCTTCTTGGAGAAAACATCAGAAAAGTCCCGATAACAAGCTGGCAGATCCTCCAGAGACTTGGGAGACAGAGTCGAAGTCCTAACAGGCAGCGGACGAGGAATCTGCATACAGCGTGAAGCGCAGTTCGGTCCCCAACGGAGGATTTGCCCGGAGGACCAGTCCAGTACCGGGGCGTGATGCTGCAACCAAGGGAGACCCAGCAGGAGAGCAGAAGTGCAATGGGGTAGCACAAACAAAGAAAGTCTCTCTTTGTGTAGAGCACCAACTTGCAAGAGTAGGGGTTCTGTAAGGCACCAGATGGGTACAGAGAGAATCTGGCCACTGACAGAGGCGATAGACAAAGGCTTTTCAAGACGAACCACCACAAAGTTCGCTGTAGAGCCTGAATCCAGGAACGCAGAAACCTGAATCAGATCCTCAGAACCAGAGCCGAGTAATACGGGAATGTTCAATCTAGGAGAAGCCTCTCTCTCCCCTAGGGACGACTCCCCTTTAAATCCAAGGTGAGAACGTCCTCCTGGACGCTGGGGACGAATAGGACACGTCTTGAGAAGATGTCCAGGAGAGGCAGAATATAGGTAGAGGTTCTCCAGCCGACGCCGGGAACGTTCTTGCGGGGAGAGCCAGGAACTATCCTCTTGCCTGGGTTCCTCAGCAGCAGGGAGGGACGGAAGCTGGGCTGGTCTTTGAAGAACCGGGGCCAAGCGAAATGGACGTTGGGCCCGAGGTTGGGCATGTTCCAACCGTAATTCCTCGGAACGTTCTGAAAAATGAGTGTCTATCCGAGTGGCCAGAGAGATGAGACCACTCAGAGTAGACGGCAAGTGACTCAAGTCCCCCCCGGGAAGACAAGAACGGGTCCTTTATGTGACCATCAACAGTCAACTTTTTTAAAATGCCATCAGAGCTGCTTTCCATTCCAATATTATTCAGAGCCGGAAGGGTGCGAAAAACGGACAGCATAGGTCCACCCCAACACAAAGCAGTTCTTCTCCCCTTGCGTAACGATCGCGCAGTGCCATCTCTGCTGATGATGCATGGGCTGGTTTCCCTCAAACAAGCTGAAACCCGGAATTTCCTTGAGGAAGGAAGAGAAGTCCCCAGACCCGTATGGGGGCCGTCTTATCCCAGAGGGTGGTTCCCATACCAGGGCCTTTCCCGACAGAAGCTGGATAATAAACGCACCCTTGGAATGGCTCAGAAGAAAACTAACGTGCACGACGTCAAAAATTCCTATGCATGTGCGTGTCTCCCTTTTTTTCTGTCTATCCTCACATTGTTCTCACAGTATTGGGGATCCCCGTCATATTTAATCAGGTAAGAAATTTCGCAACTGGGGGGTTCACAGCGGGAGTGCAAGCCAACAGAAGAAACAAAGATATGCTGATTTCCTTCGGTGGGTGTATTTTGCGAGCTTGAGAACAGATGCACCAGAGATGGGTCGCCTCAGTCGCGGTGATCTTTTTCGAGCAGCTGACCTTGCATGCACACGTTGATCCCCTTGCCTTTCTCGTCCTACTAATCGTGAGTGGGAATATCAGCACTACAGCCAACTAAAGGGAGGCGCGAACCCTCCAAAGCGGGGATTCCCCACAATGGCCGGATCTTTTACTTGGTCAGGGGTCAAGTGTCTGGAGTCCTCTGGGCGCCCACCAGCGGGGAGAATGGTACGCAGTTCCTAGCATCTGGGAACCCGTGAGTACCTGAAGTTGCTGCCCACCACCCTGGTTATCAACCAGAGCCCCATCCGCAAACGGGATGGCCTTTCTGCGGCAGGATACCACCAGTCCATCCAAACAGATCGACTAGCCCCGCGGTGGCAGCCCGAAGGTTGAGGAACCTTAGCGTAATGAACAATCTCGTGGTCAGGCGCCAAGCGGATTGTTCAGGGTCGGCGCAGAGATGGCGGTGGGTCAAGTGCCAGAATCGGGGTTCACAAGTTCAGCACCGGGCGGTTTCCCAGGTCAGGTGAGGGGGAAAAGGAGGAGGGCACACGGGAACTGCATGTACTACACAAGCACATACAACACAGATAATCAGGTTAATCGGCAAAAACACAGAAGGAGCCAAGCCACAGGTAACGCAGAAACCACAGGGACGCAGAAGCAGACCAGGACACCAGGGAATATCGCAGGGGGAAAGCAGCTTCTTCCCCCAGGAATACACACAAAGAAATCCTCCGGCAAGTGAATGTATGGGGATCGTAGGGTTACAAATACAACACAGGAAGTTACCAGCATTACCATGTTACCCCTGCGGCGCGTGGCCCGACTCATATCATAACTAATTTTATCCGAGTGGCCAGAGAGATGAGACCACTCAGAGTAGACGGCAAGTCCCGGGCAGACAGAACATCCTTAATGTGACCAGAAAGTCCCTTTTTAAAAGATGCCATCAGAGCTGCTTCATTCCGAGATAATTCAGAAGCCAGGGTGCGAAAACGGACAGCATAGTCACCCACAGAAGCATCTCCTTGCGTAAGATCCAGCAGTGCCGTCTCTGCTGATGATGCACGGGCTGGTTCCTCAAAGACTGACCGGAATTCCGTGAGGAAGGAAGAGAAGTCAGCCGTAATGGGGTCCTTCTTATCCCAGAGGGGTGTTACCCATACCAGGGCCTTCCCAGACAGAAGACTGATAATAAACGCTACCTTGGATGGCTCAGAGAAAAACTGCGACGGCATAAATTCAATATGCAGGGTGCACGCTGCTGATTCCTTCTGTGGTGGATGCGGCTGAGAAGTCCAGAGATGTCGCAGCATAGCGGTGATCTGGTTGAGCAGTTGACCTTGCACGTTGATCCACTGGGACTGTCGGGCCAGAAGCGTGGTGATATCAGCCAACTAAGGGAGCGGAACCTCAGCGGGGTCCATGGCCGGATCTTACTGTCAGGGTCAGTGGATCCTCTGGACCACCGCGGGAGATGGTACTAGTCGACATCTGGGACCGGAGTCTAAGTGGCACCTGGTTTTCACCAGAGCCCGCCGCAAAGCGGGATGGACTTGCTGCGGCAGGATACCACCAGGTCATTCCACAGATGCGACTAGCCCGCGGTGGCAGCCGAGGTTGAGGTACCTTAGCGTAGAACAATCTCGTGGTCAGGTCCAAGCGGAAGGTCAGGGCAGGCAGCAGAGATGCAGGGTCAAGTCAGAATCCGGGGTCAGCAACGGGAGGTCCAGGCAGGAGGGAAAAGGAGGACAGGCACACGGGACACAGGTACACAGCAACACAGAGGAACTCAGGTAATACGGCAACACAGAGGAGCACAGGTAACGCAGGAACCACAGGGACGCAGAAGCAGACAGGAACGCAGGAATATCGTTCCCCCCACTGAATTTACAAATGCTGCCTTCTCAGCATTCTGAGAATCTTCTCAGATTGTCATCTCGCCTCATGGCAGATGCATCCTTGACACTACCATAGCTTGTGCTGCCTCTTATCTGCACAACAAAGGGCATTTCAGTATTCACCTGTAATAGTGTATGTCACAGTTTATCAAAGAAGAGGAGAGACATAAAAGAAGTCCTTAAAGAGAAAACATCATTGTATTTGACCATAATAAACTATAGACAGTACTAGGCATAGGCCATCGAGTGCTGAGTGACCATTTTTTGTATGTGTAGAGTGTAGCAGCAGGACTGTGTAAAGTGAACTTTTAAATCCAGGTTTGCAGCTCCTCAAAGTGCTCTGGGTGGGGTTTTCAGCCTGAAGAGCTTTCTGCTCTTTGCGATGTATAATTCCCTGCAGGATAGTGCAATAATACAAGATGCTATTTTCAATCTCTCAAGCTTTCTCCTTTCGTCTTGGACTCCTTAGGTTACATCGGTTTATCACGTTACAGAGAAAGATAAGGAATGTAAGAACTTTGATCTCTCAGTTAGTGTTAAAGAAGAACCTAACGGTAAGTACATGTCTCAAAAATAATCACCCCCTGCAACCAAACTGCATGTCTGTATATAGTGCGTCACGTCGGAGGAGAGCGGCCTCATGTTGTGTGGTGGAAGCTTCTTACCGATGGTAAATACTAGCGGAGCATTTTATTTTATCTTTGACAGTAAGGGCTCCAGAAGGGGCTCTGGCAACAGCATCGGTTACGATTTGTGCAAGGTAAGAAATGTCCTCTAAAAGTCAAGAAATAAAGGATAAAAACCATAACATAAAAAAAAATCACAAGAATTATAAATAATACATATATGTTAAAATGTTTGGAAAAAAGTGAGGTGGATTCATTTAGGTTTACATGAAAAAAGAGGGTGTTGTAAATTTTCAACAAATGAATGATGAGTGCCAGGCATATACAGTACAGAGGTGTTACGAATGTATTTCCAGAGCTCCATACAGTGCAGGTGTCTTCTGTATTATGCAGCAGGCACATTCTGGTTGAGTGCCTGACTGTCTCTACGGGACATCAATTGCTCTTAAGGAACAATTTCTATTAAATCTTACCTAAACTAAATTGTATGGGGGATCGGAGACCATAGGGTTCAAATATCTTAGGTAGCCTAAAGAAAAAAGAAAATTTTTCTCGAAACATTTCCATTTTTCAAACCGTATTAAAAAAATTACAAATACATTATAAAGGGGCTGTGTCATTTAGAAAGACAAAACAAACCTCATCATTTTTTACATTTGGAATTTTTTTTTCCAGGTTTCCAGTACATTGTATGGCATACTAAAAAGTTCTGCTAGTAACATTTTTCCTGAAGAAAACACCTCTTCAAGCCTTTCTAAATTGCAAAAATTACAAAAATTATTGCTTTTGCAATACAGGAAGTTTAGGAGTTATTTTTTTTTTCTTTTTTTATGCCATTTGAAGATTTGCTATGAATCCCACAGGGAGACATTTACCATGTAATTGCTCATATGCCGTACAGTATACAATGGGGCACATTTACTTACCTGTCCCGTTGACGCCGGCGATCCGGAATGTCCGACGAGGATTCGGAGCTGCCGCGATTCACTAAGATCGTGTGTCCAATTTCCAAAAACCCGGGGCAATTCAGCGCAAAACGGAAAAATCCCTTAGTAAATGTGCCCCAATATATTTTTTTCTCTGTTGCAGTATGTTTTCTATTAACCAATGTTGTGTTACCCTGGTGTCATCTGCCATCAATTTTATTCTCCTTCTCCAGACATCTTAAGAATCGCGATGCCACCCTGTCCATCCTGGAGGTCTCCATGATGACTGGATTTACCCCCGATGTGGACAGTCTTAATAAGGTGATTCATTGATTAGAATATTTCTCCAATGTCATTATTTGATCTTCAATAAGAATAAGATGTATTTTATGTTCTGCTTCCTCACAGCTGATGAAACGAATGGACACAAATGTTATCAAATTTGAGAATAACAATAAAGACAATGTTCAGGGATCCCTCATCATCTACCTGGATAAGGTAGGATCAGCTACTTTCATAGGTTTAGACAGAAGCTCCAAACACGTGATACAACATCTAGGCTCAATTACTACATTATACCATAGACCAGTGGTGGCGAACCTATGGCACGGGTGCCAGAGGTGGCACTCAGAGCCCTCTTTATGGGCACCCTTGCCATTACCCCAGGGTAGAGTTTGCCAGACGGGACCCAAAGCCTCTTGCAGTCCCAGGCAGCCCAGGACCCCAGAAGGAAGCTACAATGATAATCCAAACTTCTTCTCCTTCTTTCTACTGTATTGGTGTCCTCAGGGGCCTATACAATTTAAACATGTGACATATTAGGTAGTAATAAGTTACTGCTTAAATTGTCGCATTGGCACTTTGCGAAAAATACGTGGGTTTTGGTTGTAGTTTGGGCACTCGGTGTCTAAAAGGTTTGCCATCACTGCCATAGACTATATATTCTGTGTCATATATAATATTGGACTGCAGGGGTTGATCTATGAAGGATCCTCATGAATCAGGATGATACAACCAGCAATAATAGCCACATATTCTGAAGCCATTGAAATATGCCGTCACCGTGCTGCTAAATAGATTTGGCTTGCGTGCAATTTACCATATGAAAAAATCATCCCAGCTCTTCTGTAAAATACATTTTCTTTATTATGAAGTATAAATCCATGTTCAGACCAAGGGAGCTTATGCATTTTGGGCAGTTAGTTGCCCTAAGGGCAACTCATTTACCCACCACGTCAGCCTCGTGTGGTTCTGACCATGCATTTATACTGTACCACTGCCTTTCTGGCCATTTTCCATTTTTGCATTTCCGCTTTTTACCCGTCTCTCTCCCCCAGCCATATTTTTTGGATTTTTTCCATTTGCATTGGTGTTTCCAGCTCATTGGTGTTGGGATAAAAAATGTGTGATGATCCAATGCAGGTTTATTCTGAAAAACTTGACTCCTACATTTAATAGTTTTTTTCTTTCACAATAAAACTGAATTGAATGGCGCCACATCAACCACTCTCTACCAATACTCCCTATCCTTCCTTGACTGAAGAGTGCAGCGTTCCGGCTTAAATTTAAAGGGAACCTGACACCAGGAACCTCATTTTCACTCAAGACAGGTTACAGAAGCCCTTTACAGCTGCAGTGAAAATATGTCTTTTTGTCTTTTCTAATCATTTGCATTATAATATAGTTGGGTGTTATAACTCACCTTGCACCCTGACAGAATCCTCTGTGTAGTCCCAGGGGTCGGCCTTTGCTTTGGATGCATTTAAAAAACAACGTGTGACTTGTCTGTGCTGCTCACTCCTCAGCTCTCAGCCCCCACCTTTGTGCTCCTGTACAGGGAAAACAATTGCACAGGCATTTAAGAAGTGTCTATCCTGCTATTGTTAAATGTTAAAGGTGCACCACAAAAAAGTTGGTGAACTCTGTTGGGACATTGTAGGGATGGACAGATTCCTGACTTCTGGCACGCGTTCTTAATGAAACGGTCGCACCCAGCATTATACACGGAAAGAGCATTTTAAGTGAAGTTTCCTTCTTTCTTAGTAAATGCACACTCTGGAATCTTACACTGATCATCACTGAGTGATAGGAGCTAAAACACCAATAACACTGAGTAACATTGTAAATAAGGGGGTTAGAAACAAAGATTATTGAGTAAACATCACTAGGGGGTTGAGATTTGTAAATTTTCTTTCAAAGGGAAATCCCCTTTAATTGTATTTGTTCCTGAATGATCTTTTACCTTTTCTTCTCTTACTCCGGACAGATCTCACACAGGAAAGATGAATGCATCACATTCAATGTTCACCAGATCTTCAAAGTCGGTCTCATCCAACCGGCATCTGTCACGGTGTACGACTACTACAGCCCTGGTGGGTAACATGGAGGGCTTTCTACTGATCTCATATCTGCCTCCAGTTATTCTATTCTTATTTTACTTTCCATTCTTGTATAGAAAGCCGCTGCTCTAAGCTCTACCACATGGACAAGGACATCAAGTCATTGGGTACAATCTGTCAGAACAATGAGTGTCGCTGCGCAGAGAGTGAGTCCCTAAGGAATGGATCTATGGGGTCATTTGTAATAAAAGCAAAGAGATAAGGGAGTAAAGTTATTTGTGCAATAAATTACATAAATGTATATGAGAATTTAAAAAAAAATTGAATTCTGTTGTGCAAAATATATACATGAGGTGTAATTGTTTAGCTACCCCAAATTACCTATTTAGTAGACACGTAATAATACTCTAAACAATGTATCAATTACTGTCTTGTATCCACAAAACAAATGCACCGAATACCACTGGAAAGCACATAACACCACCCCGGTGGTGCCACACAAACTCAGTGCCTCACAGAATAACTTCCCAGGAGCTAAGAACAAGTACTATATTATTAGCCCAATAACAACTAATATTACAGACCCCAGTCCAGAAAAAGAAATATAAACCATAGCTCAGCAATTATATATTAATTCAATCCTCAGAGAAAATAATAACTACTGCAGACTCAAAACTAGGTAATAAATAATAAATTCACCGGGCCAATAATGTATAATAACCCCCCCCCCCCCCGACCATATGGTAAATACCAAAATGGACCCCACACCAGAAAATATACTGTATAATACCTACCCCAGACCAGATTAAAAATAACAATATTGACCCCACACCAGACAATAAAAAATGCAGACTCCAGACCAGACAATGTATTTGATGCATGGCAGATTTTACACATTTTACAGAGAGTTTTGTAATATATACACACTGTATATACTTGAGTATAAGCTGACCCAAATATGAGCCAAGGCCCCTAATTTGCCAAAACTGGGAAAACCTATTGACTTGAGTATAAGCCTAGGGTGGAAAATGCATTGGTCACATCCAGTATATAGCTAGTCAATCCCCTTCCCCCACAGTATACAGCCAGCCCCTGCCCTCAGTATATAGCCAGCCCCCTGCCCCAGTATATAGCCGGCCCCCTGCCCCAGTATATATCTAGCCCCCTGCCCCAATACATAGCCAGCCCCTGTCCTCAGTATATAGCCAGCGCAGGGGCGGGTGTATACTGTGGGGGAGGGGATTGACTAAGCTATAGATACGGAACTGACCAATGCATTTTCCACCCTAGGCTTATACTCAAGTCAAGTAGGTTTTCCCAGTTTTTTTGGCAAATTAGGGGCCTTGGCTCATATTTGGGTCCGCTTATACTCAAGTATATACAGTGTGTGATATATTACAAAACTCTCTGTAAAATGTGTAAAATCTCCATGAGCATACAAATACAATTGTCTGGTCTGGAGTTGCATTTTTTATTGTGTGGTGTTGGTCAATATTGTTATTTTTAATCTGGTTATGGGGTAGGTATTATACAGTATATTATTTTCTGGTGTGGGGTCCATTTTGTATTTCTATATGGTCGGGGCGGGGGGGGGGGCGGGGGTTTTTAACATTATTGGCCCGGGTGAATTATTATTATTACCTAGTTTGAGTCTGCAGTAGTTATTATTTCTCTGAGGATTGAATTAATATATAATTGCTGAGCTATGGTTTATATTTCTTTTTCTGGACGGGGTCGTAATATTAGTTTGTTATGGGCTAAATATAGTACTTGTTTTAGCTCCTGGGAAGTATATGCGTGGGCACTGAGTTTGTGTGGCACCACGGGGGTGTGTTATGTGCTTTCCAGTGTTATTCGGTGCATTTGTTTTTGGGATACAAGACAGTAATTGATACATTGTTAGAGTGTTTATACGGTCTACTAAATTAGGTATTGGGGTTAGCTAAACAATAACCTCATGTTATATTTTGCCACAACCAGAATCAATTTTTGTTTTTAATCTATATATATTATGTAATTTAGTTGCACAAAATGAACTTTACTTTCCCTTATCTCTTTGCTTTTGATTAAAAATGACCCCCATAGATCATCCTTAGGGACTCACTCTCCTGCGTCAGCGACACTCATGTTCTGGACAGATTGATCCAATGCACTTGATGTCCTGTCCATGTTCCTCCGGTAGAGACTCGGACAGAGCAGGGCTATTTATACCAAGAATGAATAGTAAAACATAAGAGCTATAAGAACAATGGAGGACAGATATGAGATCAGTAGAAAAATCACTCCTGTAACCGAACAGGGCTTGGTAGTAGTCGAACACCGTGCAGTATCCAGGTGTGATGAAGACCGACTTTGAAGATCTGGTGAACATTGAATGTGATGCCATTCTCTTTCTTGTGAGATCTGTACAAAGTCAGATAAGAAAAAGGTAATAAAAGATCATTCAGGAACATACTACAATTAAGTGGATTTTCCCTATTAAAAAATAAAATTCCAATCTCAACCCCCTAGTGATGTTTACTCAATAAACTTTGTTTCTAACCCCCTTATTTACAATGTTACTCAGTGTTATGGTGTTGTTTAGCTCTATCACCTCAGTGACGGTCAGTGTAGGATTCCAGAGTGTGAGCGGGGACTCTCTAAGCAGACACCATGGGGCACATTAACTAAGAAAGTTCACTTAAAATGCTCTTTCCGTGTATAATGCTGCATGCGGCCGATTCATTAAGAACGTGTGCCAGAAATCATGAATCTGTCCATCCCCAACAGAGTTTGCCAACTTTTTTGTGGTGCACACTGTCACGGGCACCCCCGCGATCTCTGCTGCCCCGGTCCTGTGCCCGTGGGCTCTCACTCCTCATGCTCCTTTCTCCGCTCCGTCCGGACTAGGTCCCCCGCGGCGTGGCCCGCTCCCTAGGCGTGCGCGCGGCAGTGTATCCAAATTTAAAGGGCCAGCGAGCAGGTAATGGTGCTGGTCACTTCCTGTTTTGTATTTAACCCTATGACTCCCATCATTCCCTGCCGGATCTTTGTGTGTATTCCATGGGGAAAGCTCCCCTGCGATATTCCTGCGTTCCTGTCTGCTTCTGCGTCCCTGTGGTTCCTGCGTACTGTGCTCCTCTGTGTTGCCGTATTACCCGAGTTCCTCTGCTTTTGCTGGTGTACCTGTGTCCCGTTTGCTGTCCTCCTTTTCCTCCTCCTGCTGGACCTCCGTTGCTGAACCCGGATTCTGACTTGACCCTGCATCTCTTGCTGCCTGCCTGACCTTCGCTTGGACCTGACCACGAGATTGTTCTACGCTAAGGTACCTCACACCTCGGCTGCCACCGCGGGCTAGTGCATTCTTGTGAATGACCTGGTGGTATCCTGCCGCAGCAAGTCCATCCCTCTTTGCGGCGGGCTCTGGTGAAAACCAGGTGCCACTTAACTCCGAGTCCCAGATGTCGACTAGTACATCTCCCGCGGTGGTCACGAGGATCCACTGACCCTGACAGTAAGATCCGGCCATGGACCCCGCTGAGGTTCCGCTCCTTAGTGTGCTGATATCACCACGCTCTGGCCCGACAGTCCCAGTGGATCAACGTGCAAGGTCAGCTGCTCAACCGATCACGCTATGCTGCGACATCTCTGGACTTCTCAGCCGCACCACACAGAAGGAATCAGCAGCTTCTTCTGTTTTCTTCTGTTGGCTTGCTCCTCCCGCTGAACCCAGGTTGCGAATTTCCTTACCGTCTAAATATGACGGGGATCCCAAACTGTGCAGAGGCTCACATCACCCAGTGCACCATGCTATTGATTTATGCCGTCGCAGTTTTTCTCTGAGCCATCCAAGGTAGCGTTAGTTATCAGTCTTCTTGGGAGTGCCCTGGTATGGGTAACACCCCTTGGGATAAGAAGTGAACCCCATTACGGCTGACTTCTCTTCTTCTCAGAGGAATTCCGGTCAGTCTTGTGAGGAACCAGCCATGCATCATCAGCGAGATGCACGGGGCACTGCTGGATCTTACGCAAGGAGATGCTTCTTGGGTACTATGCTGTCCGTTTTCGCACCCTGGCTTCTTAATTATCGGAATGAAGCAGCTCTGATGGCATCTTTTAAAAGGGACTTTATGGTCACATTAAGGACTTTCTGTCTGCGCTGGACTTGCCGTCTACTCCTGAGTGGTCTCATCTCTCTGGCACTCGGATAGACACTCATTTTTCAGAACGTTCCGAGGAATTACGGTTTGAACTGCCCAACCGCGGGCCCAACGTCCATTTCGCTTGGCCCCGGTTCTTCAAAGACCAGCCCAGCTTCCGTCCCTCCCTGCTGCTGAGGAACCCAGGCAGAGGATAGTCCTTGGTCTCTCCCGCAAGAACGTTCCCGGGTCCCCGCGTCCGGCGGAGAACCTCTACCTATATTCTGGCCTCTCCTGGACATCTTCTCAAGACGTTGTCATTCGCCCAAGCGTCCAGGAGGACGTTCTCACCTTGGATTAAAGGGGAGGTCGTCCTAGGGGAGAGAGAGGCTTCTCTAGTATTGAACATTCCCGTATTACTCGCTCTGGTTCTGAGGTATCTGATTCAGGTTTCTGCGTTCTGGATTCAGGCTCTACAGCGAAACTTTGTGGTGGTTCGTCTTGAAAAGCCTTTGTCTATCGCCTCTGTCAAGTGGCCAGATTCTCTCGTACCCATCTGGTGCTTACAGAACCCCTACTCTTGCAAGTTGTGCTCTACACAAAGAGAGCTTTCTTGTTTTGTGCTACCCCATTGCAATCTTCGTTTCTATCCTGATGGGTCTTCCTTGGTTGCACGCATCAACGCCCCGGTACTGGACTGGTCCTCGGGCCAAATCCTCCGTGGGGACCCCGGAACTGCGCTTCACGCTGTATGCAGATCCCGTCCGCTGCTGTTAAGGACTTTCGACTTGTCTCCACAGTCTCGGAGGGATCGCCAGCTTGTTTACGTGACTTATTCTGATGTTTCTTCAAGAAGCAGGCGAGAGATCTGCCTCCACATCGACACCTATGATTGTCCTGTGGATCCTTCTCCAGGCGACCACTCCGTCCCAGTAGGTCGTCGGTCGTTATCCTTCTTTCTGTACGATGAGACTGATAGCCAATGTCGGACTACATCAAGGAGACTACGCAGAAGCAGGGTTCATACGTCAAGTCCTCCTCTCCGGCGGCCATTTTCTCTTCTTCGTTACCCAAAAAGTGAACGCTCCCTACGTCCCTGTTATGATTATCTTGGACTGAAAAGATCACGGTAAAAACCGTTACCCCCCTGACCGTTATTAGTTGAACTCTTTGATCGCCTGGCGATGGTATCCAAGGTGTCTCCAAGCTGGACCTCTGTGTGCTTCATCTCATCCGGATCGCAAAGGTGACGATGGAGACGGCGTTTAACACCCGTGATGGGCACTATTGATTCATTTAGGGATGCCCTTTGGACTGTGTAATGCCCTGCTGTTTTTTCAGGAGTTTCTGAACGACATTTCTTCGGGACCCCTTCTTTATCATGTGTCGTGGGTCTACTTAGATTACATCTTAGTGTACTCTCCAGACATTGAGTCCCCCAGGCACACTACGACAATTTCCTAGGTCGCCTTCGTGCCAATCACCCTCTACGCAAGTTAGAAAAATGCCTGTTTCATCACAACCAGAACTGCCTTGTCCTTTCCTATGTCATAATTTCCCTCGACAGAGGCCCCTCCAGATGGACCCCGCGAAACTGTCTGCAGTTCTCTTCAGTGGCCACATCCAGAGGGTCTCCCGTGCCATACAGAGATTCCTGGGTTTGCGACTATTACCGGCATTTTATGCCCCTTTTTTTTCCACTCTGGTGTCTCCCATCGTGGTAACTTATGAAGAAGTGTGCCAATCCACGTTCCTGGTCTCCGGCTGCTGAAATGGCTTTCCCTCCGAGCTGACGTCCGTCTTTTGCCATGCTCCCCCCGTGCTCACTATCCAATATGAAAAACCCTTTCTTTCTGGGAGGTGGACGCATCTCCTTAGGAAAGGGCCCAAGGGCCCTAACTTTGACTTGCGGTTTTCTTTTCCAAGACTTTTTCCCCTGCTGAGAGAAATATTTCTATTGGGATAAGAGCTGTTGGGCCATCAACTTGCTCTTAAAGAAGCGCGTTATCTTGCTGGAGGGGGCTCTCCATCCCGTTTGTGTGTACACTGAAAAACCACAAGAAATTTACTGTATACTCCAGATAGCCCAGCGCCTGAATCCCAGGCAAGCCCGTGGGTCATTGTTTTCTTCTCTCGCTTTGACCTGCTGATTCATTTTCGTCCGGTCAGACAAGAATGTCAGGCTGATGCTCTGTCCCATTCTTCGGATGTTGTGGAATGAACTCGCTCCCACGGCACATAATTCTCTACTAGCTTGTTGTTGCAAGCTCCCGGTGGACCTTCGGCGCTACCTCCTGCAGAAGTACGTTAGAAGACCTGCTCTCCGAAGAGGATTCTGTCTTGGGTCATTCCTGGGCACCCTGGGGTGCACCTCTGTCCGTGACCCTCATCTCCCCCCGCTACTACTGGTGCCAGAACCTGGTCAAGTGTTCAGGAGTTGGTGGGATCCTGCTCCCCTGTGCCCGCACTAAAAGCCTCTCGTCTCAAACCGCTGGACTGTTACTCTCGTTGCCGATAGCCATTCGCCCGTGGTCTCACTGGCAATGGACTTTTGTGTACCACTGCTGTCTCCTCGGGCAATACTATAATCTGGGTGGTACGGACCGGTTTTTCCAAAATGTTCATTTTGTCCCCCTTCCAGTCTTCCGTCTTCACCACAAGCTTGCCAGTTTGTTCTCTTCAAAATATCTTCCGGCTGCATGGCCTCCCTCTTCACATTTGTTTTCCGATCGAGGAGTCCCGTTTGTGTCAAAGTTCTTTGGCGTTCTTTATGTAACAGCTGCGGTGATCCTTGACTTTTCCTTCTGCTTACCACCCTCAGTCGAATGGTCAAGTAGAGGAGGGTGAACCGACGTTGGCTGCTACCTGCGCCACTCCGTCTCTCCCGTCAAGACAACTGGACTGATCTTCTACTTGGGCTGATTCTCTTACAATTCCCTGGACTCGGGATCTACTGGGTTCGGCTCCGTTCTTTGTGGATCTATGACGCTATTTCCTACTCCCTCCTCTCCGCTGTCTACTCCTCTGTGTCCCGCGGTGGAGGGTCTGGTGCAGGATGTCCCCCCTCAAGGCTATTTGGGACAGACCCGGCCAGTCCCTTCTTACGAGCTACAGACCATACCAGCCCAGGCTGATCAAAGACGTCGATCTCCTCCTGTCTTTTCGCCTGGTGACAAAGTATGGCTATCCTCCAGTCGTCCGGCTTAATTATACCCAGCTTAAACTTGGCCCGCCGGTTCTGGTCCCTTTTGGAATGTAATCAAGCGCATCAATTACGTGTCTACAAACTCCGCCTTCCTCCTCATGCGCTCCCTAACACTCCTTCCATGTGTCCCTCCTTAAAGGCCAGTCGTCTAGAACCGCTTCTCCCAGCCATCCCCTCCCTGCCGGCCCCTGAGGCTTGATTCTCCAGATGTTATATGAAGTCAAGGAGGTTCTGACTGTGGAAGTTCGTGGGGGTAAAGCTGTTCTTTCTTGTAGACTGGAAGGGGTTTCTGGCCTGAGAGAGATCCTGTGGAGCCTGAGAGAATATTTTTGATTCGTACTCTCCTCCATAGGTTCTTTCTTGGGACCAAGAAGACGAGGGAGTCCGACGGGGGGTACTATCACGGGCACCCCCGCAGATCCATACCACGGATCGCTGTGCACCCTTGCCTCTCTCCGTCTGCCACGGTCCCCCCGGCCCGTGCCTCTCTCACCTGCTCCTGGATCCCGCCCCGTCCGGACTAGGATCCCGCGCGCGGCCCCGCTCCCTAGGGCGCGCGCGGCACTGTCTCCCAAATTAAAGGGCCAAGCGCCAGGTAATTGGTGCTGGTCACTTCCTGTTTTTGTATTTAAAAACCCTATGACTCCCCATCATTCCCTGCCGATCTTTGTGTGTATTCCATGGTTGAAGCTCCCCTGCGATATTCCTCCTGCGTTCTGTCTGCTTCTGCGTCCCTGTGGTTCCTGCATTACAACCTGTGCCCCTCTGTGGTTGCCGTTTACCTTAGTTCCTCTGTTTTTCTGTGTACCGTGTCCCTGTGCTGTCCTCCTGTTCCTTCCTGCCTGGACCTCCCGTTGCTGACCCCCGGATTCTGACTTGACCTTGCCTCTCTGTCTGCCGCCCTGCCTTGACCTTCCTCCTGGACCTGCCCACGAGATTTTTCTACGCTATGGTATACTATCTAATGGTATACTGTAGTCATTGAGTCTGGATGTTGTATCACTGTTTTTTTGGGAGCTTGCGTCGAAACTATGAGAGTAGCTGTCCTACCTATCCCATGTAGATGATGAGGGATCCCTGAACATGTCTTTTTATTGTTTTCTTCTCAAATTTGAGAATATTTTGTGGTCCATCCTTTCATCAGCTGTGAGGAAGCACCTCAGTATATAGCCAGCCCCCTGCCCCAGTATATAGCCGGCCCCCTGCCCCAATATATATCTAGCCCCCTGCCCCAATACATAGCCAGCCCCTGTCCTCAGTATATAGCCAGCTCCCTGCCCATTTTTTTATGACTTGGGTATATGTTGGAGTTTTGCAGCCCATTTTTTATGTTGAAAAACTCGGCTTATACTGGAGTATATATGGAATTTGTATGATTTTTAAATAATTAATTAGCATTTTATTGCATGAAATAAGAATTTGATACAATAAAAAAACAGAATTTTATATCTGTCACAGAAATCTTTTTTTGCAATCACAAAATAATAATAAATCTAACCTGTTTACGTAGAGGGAGCACTGTTGAAGGGAACAGGTTTGGGTTGTGTGGTGCAATCATATCCAGGGCACCTTTGATGATATGTTTATAATGGTTAATAGTCAGGTTGGGACAGGTAAGGGAGGAGATGGGGACAGTGATGACCTCAAGTTTTCTATGAGTTGGGGAGTATCAATGGCACATGCGTTGCGTTCCAGTATGTACGATTGGTTGGTGGATTCTGAGTAGATAAAAAATAATCGATAGGTAAATTGAGAAAGTTATGGTCTGAGGGGAAGTTGGAAGGCAGAATAAGTCAAATTAGAGATTACAGGGAGTCGGGATGGTTTCTGTAGTTCTTGACACTGAAGCGGGGACTTTAATTTTGGATTTTGGGATTTTTATGATGCAGACCCCAGATCTGACAAAAAAAAATACCTCTCCTTATTCCTCTTCAGCTCTGGGTGTGGGCCACACTCTCCTCTACAATGTCCAGCCTTCTCTAGGTGCAGTCGGTGAGGGCTACTGACATTGTAGGTCTTCAGGAGCCAATGCAGAGATTTAACGGAAGCAGGAAGTTGTAAGAGCTCGCCAGCTCACCGCTTCCAATGAACTCTTATAGACATTGACATTTCACTAGGAGATTATGGGAAAATACGCAAATCAGTTTTCCAGGAAGGGATAAGGGAAACCACGCCTCTTTTAAGCTACCTTGTAAGGCAGCTCCCTTAACATCAAGCATGACCTTCAGGAAACCTAATGACATGATGCTGGATATTGACTTCTTATGGCTTTTGTCTTTTAGATAATTGTTTCTCGCCGAAACAGATGGATGATAAGATTGTTCCAGCCTGGAGATATGAGAAAGCGTGTTCATCAGATGTGAACTATGGTGAGGGGGCACTTACTTTTATCATAAGCAGCAGTTATCTGTGAAAGGGTTGGGTCCATGTAGGGGTTAATACAAGGGTCCTGGGCGACTCACCTCAATATTTCTATGTAATTTCATGTGTTTTTAGTCTACAAGGCTCAGCTGGAAGAAATACAGAAGAATAATAACTATGATAACTACGTGATGAAGATAATCCGTGTCCTGAGAGAAGGTAAATGATGGATGGAAATTATCTATAGGACTCCTACAGATATGTTATCATGGCTGATTATGTCCGGACATGTGAATCTTTGATAAAACCAGTTTGATTCTTCATTATTACTAAATATCCTCTTTACTTGTGTCCATGTAAAGTCAAAAAGTGGGGGGAGGGGAATGTGAGTTGTACTTTTGGATTAGGCTCTTGTTATATTATAATAATATTGATTTGAATTAATTTAATAAGAAATAGGAATCTTCCACCATTGGAGGTCGGATAAGTGTGGACACGTGTATATGATATTTTATAGTTTCATCTTAGTGGAGATCCCACCTCATGGTGGACTCTATTTTGTATAATTTTCCTCCTCTTGTCCCATTATTAGGTAGAGATGAAGATGCTCTGAACAATCAGAAGAATTTCCTCAGTCACATCAAGTGCCGCAAAGACTTAATTCTGACGAAAGGGCAAGACTACCTGATCTGGGGACCCAACACTGACCTGTGGGAGCAGCCGGATGGGTGAGTGATGGACATTACTAGATATATTACCCCATAGATAATGGAGAGGTTCTACATTGACATATTTGTGATGTCATACATTACAAAATATGGGACTGAATCCATTAACACACAACAGGAATATGCAGGAGTATTTCTATATCCTCTGTACTTACATAGGGAGCGTCCATTCTTTCATGGCGTCGTGGCACTTTGGAGGTGGCAATGCTAATTTTTTTTCCCCCAATACTATTTCATTATACAGGAAGGTCATTTTCTATTTTTAAAAAAATCCTATACATTTGGTATCGTTGTGTGCGTATTGAACCAGACACAAATGTTTTTATGTTATATAGGTTTGACAATAAAGATAGAAAATTAGTAAATTATCAGATATTAGCATGTATCAGATATACATGCTTTGTTGAATCTACTAGACAGAAGGGGTGAATGAGCATACGTAGAACATACTAAACCCAAAATTGTACAATTAAAAACTGCTTTTTGTCCTGAAAAAAACAAGACCCCATACAACTATAGCGACTAAAAAATGAAAACCCAATAACTTGCTGGACCAACCCCGTTCACACCTAGCACATAGTTTTTCTAATAAACACACACATATATACAAACAGTATATATTACATACACCAATACACAATGTACAACACTCCCATTCAGCATAAACCAAACCCACTAAAAACAAACATAAAATGAACCACATCCACAAGTAACAAATCCAAGACCAATAAATTTAAGGACTCCAATTTAAAGAAAAAAAAACAAATACAAAGACTATACACACAAAATAAAAGCCATTCCCACCCACTTCAGCGAAGAAACTCGTCTAACATCCTAAGTTTGCGTTGAGTTGTCCAGACCAGTATCCAGGATAATTTCATAGTCCAAAAATAACATCACACCATAGTCCACCTCCCAACTTAACATCCATAGACCCAAAACCACACTATATACACTATATACAGCATCAACAAACAAGAAAATGATAAAGCATAGCGTAAGTGAACCCACATCAAGCTTAAGTTTGGTACCGGTAAGGCCTTCATCTACTCAACACAAAACAAAATCTGGAGTGTACCTTCAGCCCATTACCAGGAGGTGGTGAGAGACTAAGGCACACAATAGGAGAACCTCCTCCAAAGAAGAAAGGCCCTCCGAATGCCAAGTCCCTCATACTCCAAAGAGCGCAGGTCACAGGTCACAGAGAATGTTCATAACCACCTCATCCACGGGGAGGATATGCTGCATTAATCCTAAGCATTCCACCAAGAGTAGCTGACCACTAGGCTAACTAAGAATAAGGTGCAGTGGTCCCTCCCACCCAGACCTCATATCCACCATTTGTAATGGAAAGTAGAGAAAAAGGGCAGCAATCCACAGCGATTCCTCCAAGGGGTTGGTGCTCGCAGCTAAAAGTTCTGGCGTTCAAAACTTCATATATAGCATAATGGAAGGAGAGAGCCACAGCACCGAAGAATAAAATGTGAAGAAGTCTTTATTAGTCCATCATCCAGGCATAAAAAAAGCGCAACGTTTTGATTCCAATATGATCTTTTTCAACCATGCTTGAAAAAGATTCATATTGGAATCAAAATGTTGCGCTTTTTTTATGCCTGGATGATGGACTAATAAAGACTTCTTCACATTTTATTCTTCGGTGCTGTGGCTCTCTCCTTCCGATTATCCCTTTGTAAGCCAACCCAGGGCAACTAATTTAAGCACTCACCCTGTTGTACACCTCTGTGTTAAAGGGACAATGAAGAAGGTCGATGTCCATTCTATCCCACATGACAGAGCACTCCTCCCGGGGACAATCTCTTTCCTCAGAGCTCCTACAAATCAGATTGTTTCTTATATAAAGCTTTTCACTGAAACAGTGGCAAGCCAAAACTTCAAGATGATCCTGATGGGATTCAAAAGTCTTAAACCTATGACAATGATCCCAACTTGGGCTATCCTTGAGGGTGAAAGGCTTCTGGAAATTAGTTAATAGAATCCTCCTGCCAAGGATTTTCCTTGATAAAGTCCTGATCATTACGAGACCCCAGCAGAATATCACCTTCATAACTGGGGTAGCATGTGTCTGAAGATATCCAAGTAGAGTCCAGAGATCTTTCACTTTGTCTCCTGTCTTCCATTTGAGGAAGAAAGGCCAATACCATTGCCTACTCCGTGTGCAGTAAGTAACCTCCCTATTAACTTAGCTCAGCCGATTCTCTCATAGCAGCTGTAGATCCAAGTACAGAAATGGTTGGCAAGATGCACACACTGCCGAGAAGTTGGAGAAGGTAAGTTTTGATCAGTTACAGCCTTTCATGAAGGGTCAAAGATCGACACTTCCACTGGTTCACAAACTGAGCGCCAATCTTAAGCCTGCTGTCCCTGTTTTGCAAGGGGTAATCCCCCTGACCAAATTCGGTGTGGAGAACTTTGACAAAGTCTTGGGGCCCTAGTAGAGTGTCCGAGAGTTCAAAGACTGGATCTTTGTCTCCTAGCCAAAAACTTATTATCTAAGTTGATCCTGGACCCAGAAGCACCTGAGTAATTGTCAACCTTTGACATCGCCCACTGACCCTCTCTTGGCAAAGATGAAAAAATGGTGACATACACATAAGCACTGGAATACACTACTACCCCAAAAGTGGTTTCATGTGCCACCTGTTACATTCCGACTCCCAACAATGGACCACAATTAACCCTCTTAAGGAATGGTTTAATCGTAGACAGGCATACTAGTGGGTTCAGAGAACAACCCTGGTGAATATCAGATCCAACCTCAAAAGCCTAAACTAGATGTTTAGGCAATTGATCCCCCCCTCCCCCTCAATTAGGCCATTAGGACAAACCAAAGGTACTAGTGGTTAACCTTAACAAACGCTTTTGCTGATCCAAGGACCACAAGTACCCTTTCAGTGACCCGCCATGCCCTGCTCCACTGCCTCCCGAACACAGAGCACAGCACTAAATGTCCAGCGGCCTGGGACAGAGCAGTGCTGGGCCCCCCACAGGTACTGGAGTGAGCATCACCTCTGTCCAAACAAAAGAGGAAAGAAACAAAAAAGAGTAAAATCCCTTTAAATGTTCCCTTTGTGTCTTGGACAGTTCCTGGGGCATTAGATTTATAATAACTACTAGATTTTTGTAACTACGCTAGATTGCTAAAAGGTCTTAGTGAGAAGTTTTTTTTCTTTTTTGGTCATAAAAATGGGTCTGGTTCCAGAATGATTTTTTTCATTGCTGAAATTAGTCAGGTAATGAATAGCGAGTAACAACAAAACCTGCAGAGTGACAACTTTTTATGGAGCTCCTGATAATATGAATAAAAGCTGAACTTTACATCTTATGATATGGTTAGAATCAAAATGTAAATCCCCCAGCTCCAGGCAGACACAGAGCCAGAGGGAAATCCCGGTCCTGATGTCTGCACATTGTGAGCTCCTCATGTATATCTACACATATCTTATGCATTGCTTTCCTGTTTTTCAGCTTTTCCTATCTCATTGGGAGAGACACGTGGATGGAGCGGTGGCCAAACGATAGAGAATGTCAGGATCCAGGATACAGCAAACTCTGCAATGACTTATCAGACCTTTCTGAGAACCTAATGCATAAGAGATGTCATGTATAGGATTGTCACCTCTAAATTCTTTGTCCACATCTAACAATTGTCTCAACTCCATCTTGTTCTGCCAATAAAATGCTTATTTACTATTCCTAGAGTTCATTCTTTTACATCCGTGTTCTCAATATGTTGCTCTTCCGCAGGGGCTCAGGGGTCATACAGGGCAACATATGGAATATACAAATACAAAAAGATTCATGTATTTTGGGTTTCAAGTATGAGAAAATATGAAGTCCAGGGAATACAGAATTGTAGAGAAAGGGTAGAGTAAGTTCCATGGATTTATGAGTTTGAGGTGGAACCGGCCAGAGCCATGTTGCAAACAAAATCTACCATCAAAATCCAACCTGGTAAACCAGGAACATTACTCATAGATCCAGGCACAGTGACTGTGGTATCTTCTTATATGTTATCAATGGCCTCCTCCCTTCTAAAAGCAATGTTTAAAATAATGCTAATGAGCCTGAAGGGCTCTTTGGACTTTTACACTTATCCTCATCCCCCTTTTTTCCTAAGCAATTCCCCCCTGTCTCTGCCGGTTGTAATCTCACACAGTGGAAGGGTGGAAGTGTTCCTGGACAGTGTAACAGCCTGTGAAGCTACAACATGGAGGGGCTCTGGGATCGGCCCCAGTAGCCTTTCTGGTTTATTAACATAATTATCATAGTTGGTTTTAGAAGGAAGGAAGGAGGCCATAGATAAGAAACATAAGAAGATACCACAGTAACGGTGTCTGGATCTGGTTTATCATGATGGATTTTGATTGTAAATTTCCTTTAACCTTTTCATGCTCCAAACTGTATGGCACCAGCTGTATGGTTACCTCCGATGTCACATGACAGGTTAATATCAAGTTGAAACCTAATATCGAGTGGAGAAGCCCTTGCCAAAATCACCCAGCCACTTGGATCGTTCCCACCCCAGAAATTGCTGCGATTGGCCAGTCAAATCTTCAGGATTTCTGGCACACGTTCTTCATGAATCTGGCGCCAACTTTTTGGTGCACCTTGTACATGGGGCACACTCCGGAATGCCCCTTTCAGTGCACAAATTAAGTTTGCACTAATATAAATGTGCAAAGTCCAACAGAAACTGTTGCAAGGGCTTTAATAAATGTGTATGGAAACTTTTGGTCTCACTTGTACAGGTCTATATGCAGTCACCAATTCAATGACATTGCGGGGGGAGAACCGTATTCCAAACTCTGCTATTGGGCCCCATGGACTCCAAGTACACCCCAGATTATATCCATGCTTTATAGGAAGACTTGTCTCCTGTATGTGCCCCTTCTTCTATAATGGTATTAATTATGGTTACATGCTACATATGTCCACTATAACAGAAATGCCCTTTGTTATCCGGGTCAGAGGCAGCGCCAGCTGTGGTCATGGGTGTCATGGGGCACGAGACGTGCAATACATAGTCACACACATATATGGTGCTCTGGACTATGGATTACCAGACTATGGGAGAGGATTGTACGGAAGACAACCGGATACACCCAGAGATTCTGGGCTGTCGTGTCTCGGAATAAATGTATATGACTTCTCATCGCTGTTAGTGGCGTCTGTAGGGCTGCAGGGACAATGATGTGTATTTTCCTTTGTAAATAAAGAAAGTGTAATGGATCAAGACTTTTCGTACATGTGACAAGTCAACAAGAAAGAGAAGGTCTTATTTTTACCATCAATAACAAAAAACTATGTCTGAATCAACAATTTTAAATAATATTACACACAAAAAATAGATTATATGCAATCAATAATCTTTAAAAGAATACTACAGGTATGTAAACAAAAAAACAAGCCCTCACACAGCTAAATTGCTTGAAGTGGTTGGCCACTTTAAAAAAAAAATGTTCCATTAACCCCTTAAGGACGCAGCCTGTTTGCAGGTTAAGGCTCGCAACTTTTTTTTGAAATTTGACCAGTGTCTCTTCCTGTGGTAATAACTTTTGAACGCTGTTACTTATCAAAGTGATTCTGAGACTGTTTTTTCCCCACATGTTGTACTTCATTTTAGTGGTAAATTTTGGCTGATAAGTTTTGCGTTTATTTACAAAAAAAAGAAAAAAATGATGAATTTTTAGAAAAATTTGCCATTTTCGAAATTCAAAATCACCGCGTTTTCAGGCAGATAGATTTACCACTAAAAATAACTTGCAGAATAACATTTCCCATTTGTCTACTTTACATTTTCATAATTTTTGAAATGTTTGGATAATTTATTTTGACGTCACGCGGCTTACAAATCGAATAGCGATTTTCCGTATTTTCGGAATTGACTATTTTGGGGATAAATACTGTTTGAAATAAAATTTTACATATTTAGCAACAAAACCCCCTATATAACCAACCCATTTTAAAATTTGCACCCCTCAAACTATCAGAAACAGCATTTACAAAGATTCTTAACCCCTTGAGATCTTCATAGTAATTGAATCAAAATGGCGGTGAAATTTAGAATGGTCAAATTTTGTCGGTTATACGTTCATTTAGCCCTAAAATTTACACATTTCCAAAAGAGAAAAAGAGAAAACTCACCATAAAATTTATTCTACAATTTCTCCTGAGTGCAGCGACCCCCCACATGTGGCTGTGACTTGTTTTATGGGCACACAGTGAGGCGCAGAAGGGAAGGAGCACCCTGCAGCTGCCAGGATTTTAGTTTTCTCGTTGCCCCCTTTTGAAGGCTATAAAATTTTCGCTTTTGCGTTATTGGGGCCATGTGACGGCATTTTTTTTTTGCGGGACGAGATGCTTTTTCCAGTGTTACCATTTTGGGGTTGGTATCACCTATTGTTGAAAATTTAGGAACTTTTTTTTGAGGTCATGAGTAGAAAAGCATCAATTCTGTACTGGATTTTTTACTTTTTTTTTTTTCGTGTTCACCGTATAGACTAATAATCATGTTATCTTTATTCTATGGGTCGATACGATAACGGGGACCAGACATAAATATTTTTTCTTATGGTTTACTAAATTTGCCAAATAAAACCCTAATATGGGGAAAAATCTATCATTTTTGCATCGCCGTCTTCCAAGTGGCATAACATTGTTACGTTTTTGGCTACAGAGCTGGTTGATGGCTTGTTTTTTGCGGGACATGTTGTTCTTTGCAACAATATCATTTTGGAGTACATATGTTTTGTTGATCACTTTTTATTGCATTTTTAGTGGGATATAATAGGTAAAAATCATAATTTTTGGCGGGTTTTTGACGTTTTTTTTTTACGGCGTTCATCATATGGGTTCAATAGTTATTTAGTTTTATTCTATGGATTGTTACGGACGCGGTGATACTATATATGTGGGGTTTGTGTTATGATTTAGACTTTTTTGAGCGTTATATGTCTCTTTATATGTTTTGGGGCTTATGGGCATTTTTAGTGATTTATAAAGTAATTTTTTATTGAAAAACATTATTTTGTACATTTTTTTACATGATCCACCATGGGATACGAACAAGCAATCATCTGATTGCTTGTTCTTGATAATGCTCTGCAATACTAATGTATTGCAGGGTATTAGCAGTGCCAGCCTATGCAAATGCATAGGCTGACACTTTGCCTTTAAGATGACGTCACAGACGCCATCTTAAGGGCAATGCCTTCAGGCTTCTCTGGGGTCCCGATCGGACCCCAGAGGAGCCAAAACAGTTGCGGGACGAGATGCTTTTTCCAGTGTTACCATTTTGGGGTTGGTATCACCTATTGTTGAAAATTTAGGAACTTTTTTTTGAGGTCATGAGTAGAAAAGCATCAATTCTGTACTGGATTTTTTACTTTTTTTTTTTTCGTGTTCACCGTATAGACTAATAATCATGTTATCTTTATTCTATGGGTCGATACGATAACGGGGACCAGACATAAATATTTTTTCTTATGGTTTACTAAATTTGCCAAATAAAACCCTAATATGGGGAAAAATCTATCATTTTTGCATCGCCGTCTTCCAAGTGGCATAACATTGTTACGTTTTTGGCTACAGAGCTGGTTGATGGCTTGTTTTTTGCGGGACATGTTGTTCTTTGCAACAATATCATTCTGGAGTACATATGTTTTGTTGATCACTTTTTATTGCATTTTTAGTGGGATATAATAGGTAAAAATCATAATTTTTGGCGGGTTTTTGACGTTTTTTTTTTACGGCGTTCATCATATGGGTTCAATAGTTATTTAGTTTTATTCTATGGATTGTTACGGACGCGGTGATACTATATATGTGGGGTTTGTGTTATGATTTAGACTTTTTTGAGCGTTATATGTCTCTTTATATGTTTTGGGGCTTATGGGCATTTTTAGTGATTTATAAAGTAATTTTTTATTGAAAAACATTATTTTGTACATTTTTTTACATGATCCACCATGGGATATGAACAAGCAATCATCTGATTGCTTGTTCTTGATAATACTCTGCAATACTAATGTATTGCAGGGTATTAGCAGTGCCAGCCTATGCAAATGCATAGGCTGACACTTTGCCTTTAAGATGACGTCACAGACGCCATCTTAAGGGCAATGCCTTCAGGCTTCTCTGGGGTCCCGATCGGACCCCAGAGGAGCCAAAACAGCGATCGCCCCCCCCGCACCGTTTTCGGTGAAGACCCCCAGAAGGCATGTTAAATGCCGCGGTTGCGTTGACCGCGGCATTTAACGGGTTAAACACCCGCGATCGGAGCCCACTCCGACCACGGGTGTTAGCCGGGGATGTCAGCGGTACATTACCGCTGAAATCCCGCGGCTAACGATGCCGGTTCGGCTGCTATGCAGCGCTGAACCGGCATCGGCTCTGCGCAGTAGCTGTACTGCACTGAGCGCTAATCGCGGGACTCAGCGCAGTACAGCTACGGCGCAGAGCGCTAAGGGGTTAAACAGGTGTCTGCATGTTTATGTACTTGTGTCATTGACCCTTTGATAGCTTAAGCCTTTCCCTATTCTCACCATGTTGCCCTCGGCATATATACACAGCTTGTTCTCACCCACTGCTCCAGCCTGTCCTCATTATATCTCTCTTTACTCATTAACCGAGACAGGAAACGGAAGGGAGCATGGTGAGTCATAATCTCCTGCTGCAGCTCCTCCTAATTAACAGAGCTCAGACATGTAAACAAAAAATCATGAAGAGTCTGCACACAGCACAAAAGTAAGCAGCAGGACTGCTGCATCACTTGATGAGCATTCAACTATTATTATTAAGGCAGTAAAGGCACATGGGCAGCTTGTGTAATAGAGTGACCAATTTCTTTAAAAAGAAACTATGACAAAAATGCAACACATTTTTTTTGAAGAATAGATTTTACTTTTGCATATAATGTACATTTAAAATAAAAACTCTATAAATTTGGTACTGTTGTTCTTGTAATGTCTGTGATTTCTTATTTATGCCGCATTACAACACAGTAAAATATTATTGGTAATCACAAAGGCGTTGTTTTTTTAAATATAGCATATATATATATATATATATGTGTGTGTAGAAAGGCTTGATAAAATACATCAATTGGAAATGTGAAACTCAGAATTATGGTATAAAATTTTTCCACAAAAAACTAGACCCAACAAGTGGATACTTGACAGATATTAATAGCAGTGGAAGGTAAGTGCAGCTTATTAGGGCACATTTACTTACCTGGTCCTGTCGCTATCCGTGCTGTACGTTGTCCGACGAGGATTCGGGTCTGCTGCTATTCACTAAGTTTGTGCGTATGTCCGAATGAGTCGGGTTGTCCGACGGCACGCCCCCCCGATTTGTGTCGCGTGCATGCCGGCGCCGATGTGCCACAATCTGATCAGGTGCGCCAAAAACCCGGGGCAATTGGGCGCAAAAAGGAAATTGCGGTCCGTGGACCCTTAGTAAATGTGCCCCATTGTGTCTATTGTGTGATAGTATAAGGTCAATAATAACAAATCACATAATCTGAGGATAAATATCCCTAACGTAACTGAAAATGTAACAGCTGGCCGCACGTTCCACTGGCATGAAGGTGGTAGATTGAGAAAACTAATCCCATGTGGTAGCAATAGGTTGACATTATGCGATAATTTCAGGGTTTCAATGCCCTTGGCCGGGTGCACAAAGTCCTGATAAATACTCCCTTTGTATTTCAATGATTTTACATATGTACAGAGCCCTCTAATTTACATGTATACAGACTGCTAAGGCTCTTGGTATGCTGTATGAGGACCCTGACCGGGAGTCAATGGCAGAGGCCAAGTTATGGTCCTTGCGTCAGGGAAAATGGATGCGGAAACCTATCTAACATCCCAAAAACACCATCTCCAGGGCTGGGTTTCAGAATATTCCAACCGCCCATACATGGAGTTATTTCACATCATTGAATCACGAAAATATTTTTCATTAAATCTTATTAAAATCCATCTTACAAATGATTAAAAAAAGAGTGAATTTCAAATGAGCCGGAAAGATACATGTCCGGTATGCAAACCTCAGAGTACAGAATATAGCAAGTGAAAATACTATAGTGGAAAATGAGAGGAGCCACAGCACCGAGGATTAAAAATGCGAAGAAGTCTTATTGGTACATCATCCGGCTAAAAAGCAAACGTTTCGATTCTAATCGCAATCTTTTTCAAGCAAGATTCGCATTAGAATCGAAACGTTGCTCTTTTTATGCCTGGATGATGTACCAATAAAGACTTCTTCGCATTTTTAATCCTCGGTGCTGTGGCTCTCTAGTTCCATTATGCCAAATATGTGAAGTTTTGAATGCCTGAACTTCCAACTGCGAGCACCAACCCCTAGGAGGAATTGCTGTAGATTGCTGCCCCTTCTCTCTATTTTAAGTGAAAATACTAGTCATCATTTTTTCCATAAAGAAGTAATCCCTACCACTATCTATTGGGGTACATTCAGACGCCCGTCTATGGGGACGTATATGCGGCTGCAAGTTTGCGGCTGCATGTATACGTCCCCATAGACGGCAATGGCGGCGGTACGGTGCCACACATGTGGGATGGTACTCTCTCTCGCACTGATCTCCCGCTGGGTACTCCAGCCTTGTTATCTTTCATGAGCAGGGTGGAGTATCTACCACGATCTATATCGGACCACTCACCCCTGCTGGTACGCCTGGATTTAGGTGTCACCAATAGATCCCGATGCAGCTTCTGGAAGCTAGGATAACCAGCGTCATCAGGGGATCGGGGCTAGTGAGTTGTGGGAGGAGCTAGGGTAGGTTTATATAACTTTAAGGCGGTTCTTATTGTTGTGAGCACCAATGCCATCAACTTGTTATTGGGGTTACCTGGCAACGTGGTATATACCACCATGCTAGCCAATAACTAGCCAATGGCTAGCATGGTGGTCAATACCACGTTGCCACGTAACCCTAATAACAAGTTGATGGCATTGGTTCTCACAACAATAAGAACCGCCTATATAAACCTACCCTAGCTCCTCCCATAACTCACTAGCCCCGATCCCCTGATGACGCTGGTTATCGGGCAAAACATGTCGGGGGGGCTATTGTTTGGCTTTTAATTTGACTCGCCTGAGGCTGTTCATTAACGCGTCACTGCAGAGATCCGCTTATGTACTTACAGGCCGAGTGAATACTCAGTATTACAAATGAAGCTAGGATAGCTAGCAGCCTCATACCTGCAGATTTTAAAATAATAAGTGTGATAAATAATTTGTTATAATTTTTATGGATAAAATAAAAGTTATGTTTTAGGCCTGACCGATAAGGCTCTATCCTGTCTTAGGACAGTTCTGTAAATAGATTACCATTTCGCCTTGGCAGTCGTAAAAGGGCTCTCTCTTGTGATTTAAAAAGCTTCTGGAAGCTAGACCCGTTCTGGATTCAATTGGTGGACAGTGGGGGTGGACTGGCTATTCCTATTGGAGAGTTCTACAACATGAATGTGGGCACTGCACCTCAGTCATTCACATGGGAAGCTGTATAAATCACACATCAATAGGCATACGGCTAAGGGGAGGGAAATGTCTGCTGCCTTGCAGGATAGAGTGGCATCTACCCAGAGGGATTAAGTTGCTGAATGCTCAGAACTGGAAAGAAGCTCAAAAGTTGTTAGGAGACTTTTTTATTTTTCCACATTAAGAGCTGTGTGACAGCTTATTTTCTGCGTAATAAATTGCACCTCATAGTGACGGTATTTAATATTCCATGCCGTGTACTGGGAAGCAGGAAAACAATTCCAAATGCAGTTTTCTTGTGGGCTTGGATTTTACAGCTTTCACTTTGCGCCCCAAATGACATGTCTACTTTATTCTTTGGGTCGGTACGATTAGGGGGATGACAAATTTGTATAGGTTTTATAATGTTTTCATACATTTACAAAACTCAAAACCTCCAGTACAAATATTTGTTTTTTCATTTTGCCATCTTCTGGCGCCAATAACTTTTTCATACTTTGGTGTGCAGAGCTGTGGGTGGTGTCATTTTTTGCAACTTTTGATGGCGTTTTCATTGCTACAATATTTAGGACTGTGCGACCTTTTGATCACTTTTTATAGATTTTTTTTATATTTTTCAAAATGGCAAAAAAGTGCTATTTTTGACTTTGGACGCTATTTCCCGTTACGGTGTAAAACACAGTGAAGAACCATTATTATATTTTGATAGATCGGGCATTTCCGGACACGGTGATACCCAATGTGTTTATGATTTTTACTGTTTATTTATATTTATATGAGTTCTAGGGAAAGGGGGATGATTTGAATTTTTAGGTTTTTATATTATAATTTTTCTGATCGATCCTATCATATACTGCCATACTACAGTATGGCAAGTTATGGGGATTTTCCTCCTTTACAATCCTCATTACAATGTGCTGACAGCCTTGGTTCTTTAGAAGACCCGAGGCTGTCATGGCGATGGATCGCCGCTCCTCGATGACATCAAGCTGCCATGCGGCGCCATCTTTTTGAAGCAGTTGGCAGCATTGCCGGCGGTGATTGGCGGGAAAACACCCGCGATCGGTGCAAGCACCGACCACGGGTGTTACCGCTAAGCCTTTGCTGCAATATGCAGCAAAAACTTACCGGCTATGGGGAGGGCTCAGCCTGCGAGTCGTCTCCATGCACCGGGACCCAGCTTGTGCCATACTAGTAAGGCGCAAGTTGGGAAGGGGTTAAAGGTCTAACCGGCTCTGATGGCATCATGATGATAATATGGGTATTAGCACGGTGATGTTAGATTTTTACAAAAACCTATATGCAACTAGGTTGACACATGGAGTTTAGGACTATGTTGGCTCTAAAATGGCTGTGAGGGGTGGGGGTGGGGGAACACCGGACTAGGGGGGTGAGGGGTGAAGGGAGGATAGCTGGCTGCAACCGGCTAGGGAGGAGTGGTTTATATGCTGTGTCATGCCAGATGTTTCCTTGCTCATTGTCCTATGTCAATATGTAGCAATTGTGACACTGTGTAAATGTATGTGCTGTTTACGTGTACAAAACTGATACTAAAAATTGATTCGAAAAAAAAAAAAATCTTATGATTTCTTTTCCTAAGCCGGTTTCTTTGGAGGACGCCATGACATCAGCTATTCGGGCTGATAGGCCTTTTAGAGAGAGACAGACGAGAGGAGTGTGACTGGCGTCTCTGTGTGCCTGAACTAACATGCCCAGCCGACTGTGATGAGCCCATGCACAATGGAGGTAGGGTTAGTCGGGGAATTCGGCCATTTTATAGACCATTGCGAAACGCGTCCCAACTGCAGTTCAGGAGGGGATGTTGAAAGGACTCGCTCCTATTCCAGACCTGACACTGTATGTAATCCGGTAAGATTGGGATTTATAAAGACTTCTGGAGTTTTGTTTTCTGCCACTTGTGTAGTAACAGGAAGGAGATTAATGTTGTGATTGACTGTGGTTCAGCCTTGAACCTGCTTGATGCTAAATTTGCACAGGACTGCTTTTTGTAATGTAAAGAGCCCATTTCTATCCCATTTTAACTCTCCTTTAGGATTAGAGGCCATTACTCATTCGGTTGAAAATGTTCATATGTGTTTTCAGCCTGATCACCAGGAAAAGCTTCAGTTGTTTCTCCTGCCTAATCTACCTGCCAGTAATGTATTGGGACTGCCTGGGCTCAGGAGACATAATCCTAGCACTGACTGGTCCAAAAATATTATTTTGTCCTGGGGTTGATAGCTCCCGAATTGTCACATTATCTGAATTCTCTCTACCTGCCAGAATATCCGACTTCCATGATGTGTTTAGTGAATCAGAGTCCAAAACCTTTACGCCTCATCGGGAGTATGACTGTTCGATCCGATTTGTCCCAGGGGCATCTATGCCTCTTTAACCTGTCTATACCTGAACGTGAGGCATTAAAAGAGTATTTAGCCAAAAGTTTGGAGACGGGTCACATGAGACCCTCAAAATCTCCTGTGGCTGTTGGGTTTTTCTTTGTCAATAAAATGAATGGAGGCCTACGTCTGTGTTTGGATTTGCGGGAAATCAACAAGATTACTGTGAGAAACCCCGACCATATGCCTTTGATTCGGGACCTATTTAATCAGATGGGGGGGGGGGGCAAAGTGGTTCTCTAAAATTTATTTGAGAGGGCCTACAATCTCCTGAGGATCAAGGCAGGAGACAAATGGAAAACCACATTTAACACCCCTCACAGGCATTTTGAGAATCCTGTAATGCCAGTCAATCTCACTCAGCTTTTTCCCAAAATTTCATCAATGATGTTTTGGGTCTGGTTCTTGGTACAGGTGTTCTGGTTTATCTTGTTGATATTTTGATTTAGTCCAAGGACATCTCATCTCATTGGGCAAAGATAAGAGAGGTCTTACAGATCCTCAGCCTTGTATGCCAAGCCAGAGAAATGTTTGTATTTCAGGGATTTTCATTTTTGGGATATATTTTGTTATCTGAAGGATGCAAGATGGACCCAGAGAAGGTCAAAGCTGTGTTGGAATGACCAAGGCCTGAGACATCACATTTTACAGCATTACAAAGGTTTCTGGGCTTTGCCAACTACTGTATTTTTCGGACTATAAGGCGCACCGGCTTATAAGATGCACCATCAATAAATGCCTTCTAAAATGTCTAGGTTCATATATAAGGTGCACCGAATTATAAGGTGCACCTGATAATGAGGATGAATGACCAGCAGGTGGCAGACCTGTACACAGTTCAAGGCAGCTGTTGTCTGTAAGTACGGTTCATATATAAGGCGCACTGGACTATAAGGCTCACCGGATTATAAGGCGCACCATCAATAAATGCCTTCTAAAACATCTAGGTTCATATATAAGGCGCACCGGATTATAAGGTGCACCTGATTATAAGGATGATTGACCAGCAGGGGGCAGACCTGTGCACAGTTCAAGGCAACTGTTGTCTGTAAGTACGGTTCATATATATGGTGCACTGGACTATACCGGTTCATATATAAGGCGCACGTTGTACAGTGTACAGTGTTATACCGTATCCCTCTATTCCTAGAATTGATAGTGGTAGCTCATATCCGTCCTATCCGTTCACTGAAATCAGTAAAGACAGATGGCATTTGTTAATATAAGGAATGTGGAAATATATCTACAAGTGGATCAGTGAACACAGATCCCATTTATTCCATGGGAGTATTATTTTGTATTTGGAGCACATTTTTGTCAGGTTTCCTTACGATTTCCATTTTGCGCCGCATTCTACGCTGGATTTTGGCACACGCGATCGGATTTTGGCGCATCGCGCTGGCTTGCACGCGACACAAATCGGGGGACGGGCCGTCGGACAACCCGACGGATTCGGACAACGCGCAAGATTTTACATTTAGAATTGTGTCGCAAGACACGCACTTACAAGCACCGGGAAGAAGAAGGTGAATTCCGGCGGACCTCGGCAGGGAAGCAACGGATGCAGGAACTCAGGTGCACCATCTGGACCAGGTAAGTAAATTTGCCCCAATGTGCCTGAAAAGGACTCAGGACTGAGCTCTATCTTTTCTATGGGATTTGATGTGTGAAAAACGCATTGCACTTGCATTGGACTTGCATGTGTCTCAGAGTGCAATGTGTTTTTGATGCATCACCTTAGACTTGCATGGGGTGTTTAGACGCGCGTTAAAAAAAATGCGCATGTGTGCGTGAAAAAGAATGCAAGTCTGAAAAAGCCAATTGATGGCAATGGGTCAGAGTGAAATGCAAGTTCTGTGTATCAAAGGCACGCGCAGAACACCCGCATGGAAAGCGCAAGTGTAAAAGGGGCCTAAGAAGGGAGCTGATCTCAAGCAGAGGCCTTTGAAAGCAGTGGAGGCTTTTGAAACTCTGAAAACTCTGAAAACTAAGCTCGGCTCCAGTACTTATCCAAACAGATGAGGAATTACCCTTTATTGTTGAGGTTGATGCTTCATCTGTGGAAGTGGGTGCAGTGCTGTCACAGGAGAAGCAATAGAAGTAGCAACTTCATCCGTGTGCCTTCTTCTCAAAGAAGTTTTGTCCGTCTGAATCCAACTATGACATTGGTGACCCAGAGTTGTTAACTATCAAAACGTTTAAATACTAGACAGACCCGTTGGGCGCTGTTCTTCACCCATTTTAACTTTTCTGTGACCTATGTCACCGGCACCAAAACTGTCAGGGCGCATGCTCCAGCTATAAGCGTAACTCCCAATTTTGAATCTGATAAACCTGAATTTGTGCTGATAAAGGGAGGTGTTGTCATCCCTGGATACTAAATTGGAGAGTATGATTCTGAAGGCTCAGGAGAGTGACCCTAGGGGAACACGCTGGGGTAAATCGTTTGTTCCGATCACCCTGTGGGGTCAGCTGTTACAAGAATGTCAAGACTCCAGATTGGCCGGCCATCCTGGGGTTGCAGAGGTTAGTCACTAGGAATTTCTGATGGCCTGTTTGCAGAAAACTAAAATGGTGGCTAACAGGAAAAGGAGAAAAATTGACTTTGTGGTAGGTGACCATGTGTGGCTCCTGAAAAAAACTTTGAAGTTGAAGATTCCTTCAAAAAAGTTGGGTCCTAAATTGAGTCCTTTTTTGGTGACAGAACTTATTAATGACATTTCGGTCAGATTGGACAATCCCTCCTCGTGGAAAATAAACTTGGTGTTTCATGTCTCCCTTTTGAAGAGGATGAGTTCTTCTGGGGCTACGCCTGTGATTGAGCCTCTCCTGGATTCTGGTGGAGAGTACGAGGTCTCTTGGATTGTAAATTTTGTAAATTTTGAGGGAAACTCTTCAGTATTTGGTGGCCTGCAAGGGCTGAGGTGTGGATGATAACTCTTGAGTCTGAGTCTCTGAGGTCTCTGCACCCACATTGGAGGCTGCTTTCCACAGAAGGAATCCTGATAGGGCTCGTCGTGGAAAAAAAGGGGGGGGTCCGTCAGGATTTTAATCGGCATCCTGTGGCCTTTCTAGACAGTTCTCCACAACTGTGCAATGTAGCCGGTTCTCTCTATTGCCCTTTTACCTGTGTGTGCATGCTGGGATTGCTTTTTCGCCAAACTTTTGCTTGCAGCAATTGTTTTGTTAGGGGGATCCAAATTTAGTACTCCAGACCCAAGTATTCTTTAGTCCTTTTCCCTACTATCTGGAAAGGTCTTCGTGTTCAGAGAGAGAGAGAGAAGTTGTCGGCTCCGAAACTAGTCTAGGTAACCTGCCCATCAACTGCAGGCAGGGACTAGCTCAGTCTTAGAATAAAGGACAGTCTTCCCTTCTCTGTTTCCCTTATTTCTTGCTGCTCACTACATCTTGATTGTAAACCGTCAGTAATACCTTCAAACAATGACAGACTGGAGTACCTTGGGCCCATAAGAAAATCTGTTTTTGGGGCCCATCCTTCAAGTAACTACCAAAAACAATAAACTTGAAGTGTAAAACATGGGAATGAAATTGCACAGTGTTACAAACGTTGAGACTTAAGCTACATCTCTGTGCTTGATACTGGATGATAAATCTGATGGAGAATAATATTGTGTAGTCTTAATGTGACCCTCTCAATAATGTGAACCTTACTCAAAGCCCCTTTTATCACACCGTTCATAAAAGTATTTAAAACGCTACTGCAAAGCTCAATACATAAATACAGCACCAGAAAGAAGGTTACTATATCAAAACAGCACCAAAACCATTGACAGAAACAAGCTTAGACGGCCCAACAAAGGTGTCATCACTATACTGCAAGCTCTAGGCAGGGATCATGGAGCTGGTGTATTCCCAAGCCTATTAAATTGAGAGGTGTATCCAAGAATTAAATCTGGAGGGGGCTGAAAGAAATGCCCACTATGGCATGCAGTGTATATATCTAGTGGTCAGATATGAAATCTACACATGTTCTTCATGAAATACAATTCTAAATCACGCTTTCCAGATTCTGGATTGTTGTTTTTTTAAATTAATCAATTGACAACTGGGTGTCATCATCAGAGTAGATGCACATTGTACTGATGAACTGTGGCTGTAGCTCCATGTATGGCTGTGTACTGCGGCTGTAGCTC
>WNYA01002694.1:0-28721 GCA_019512145.1 Engystomops pustulosus | reverse complement strand
TGTAATGATGGGTCAGTGTTATCTATATAGAGGTCATTGTACAGGGAAGGGAGGAGATAAGCTGTGACATCATCTATTGTCAGTAGTGATGTAATGATGGGTCAGTGTTATCTATATAGAGGTTATTGTACATGGAGGGGGGAGGAGATAAGCTGTGACATCTATTGTCAGTAGTGATGTAATGATGGGTCAGTGTTATCTATATAGAGGTCATTGTACAGGGAGGGGGAGGAGATAAGCGGTGACATCATCTATTGTCAGTAGTGATGTAATGATGGCTCAGTGTTATCTATATAGAGGTCATTGTACAGGGAGGGGGAGGAGATAAGCTGTGACATCATCTATTGTCAGCAGTGATGTAATGATGGGTCAGTGCTATCTATATAGAGGAGATTGTACAGGAGGGGGAGGAGATAAGCTGTGACATCATCTATTGTCAGTAGTGATGTAATGCTGAACCAGTACCTAATCTGGTATCTAGTCTGAACCAGTACCTAATCTTGTATCTAGTCTGAACCAGTACCTAATCTGGTATCTAGTCTGAACCAGTACCTAATCTGGTATCTAGTCTGAACCAGTACCTAATCTGGTATCTAGTCTGAACCAGTATCTAATCTAGTATCCAGTCTGAACCAGTACCTAATCTGGTATCTAGTCTGGACTCTGATTCTCTTGTGTCTGTATATTTATCTGTCTGTCTCTCTCTTCACTTTAGCAGATACTCAGTGTAGGGATTGTCAACCAGTAGTCCCTTACCACTAGGGTTTGCAAGGCTTTTAGGTAGGGAATTGTGGTTGTGGGGGAGTTCAGGGCCTGCACCTCTTTCTATCTTCCTTGATAACTAGGTAATCAGTTTATCAGGTATGGCAGTACTTATTAGGGTCGGGGCCTTCGGGTTGGTTAGGACCAGAACATGACCTCACAGAGAGCCGGCTCCCCCCGGTGCGTTCCCCTACACGTTGGTTTGTGCCTCCTGACTATGTGAGTGATAGAGGTTGCGGCACAAGACTGCTCTTGTGGAGAGATAAGGCTTTGGGCTTGGCCATTACGGCCCCTCTTATCTCCCTGATGGAGCGCTCTCCAGGCGCGGGGCTGGAGTTATACCGGAGGAGCCATCTCTTTATTCGGTAATATTTCTCACCTCTCCTGTGATAAAGAGGAGTTTTTCACCTCGGCTGAGCACTAGGATATATGGCTTCCCGCGCCGTTATGTCAAGCTATTTATCACAGAAAATGTGCGAGGGATTACCGGGTCATTTCTCACACACACACGAGCTGCAGGGAGAACATCACTTTATGTCTTCGCGGGAGAAAAAACTAAAAATGATGTTTTCTACATGTCTTGGATTTCATGCAGAAATCTACATTATATGTTATTTCCTATTAATCTGAGAAAATTTGCTGCATTACATTACTCTACACATTACATTACATTGTCTACACAGAGCAGCATGGTGGCTCAGTGGTAAGCACTACAGCCTTGCAGCATGGTGGCTCAGTGGTTAGCACTACAGCCTTGCAGTATGGTGGCTCAGTGGTTAGCATTACAACCGTGTAGCATGGTGGCTCAGTGGTTAGCACTACAGCCTTGCAGCATGGTGGCTCAGTGGTTAGCTTTACAACCTTGCAGCATGGTGGCTCAGTGGTTAGCACTACAGCCTTGCAGCGCTGGGGTCCTGGGTTCAAGTCCCAGGGTCGACCTCTGCAAAGAGTTTGTATGTTCTCTCCGTGTTTGTGTGGGTGTCCTCCGGGTCCTCCGGTTCCCTCCCACACTCCAAAACATACTGGTAGGTTGATTAGATTATGAGCCCCATTGGGGACAGGGACTGATTTGGCAAACTCTGTGCAGCGCTGCGTAATCTGTGTGCGCTATATAAATAATAGGAATTATTATTATTAATTATTAGATCAGGGTATATGTTACAATACCACAGGAGCCACATCCATTTGACTAGATTTAAAGGGATTGTCCAGCATTAAAAAAACATAGCTGCTTTCCTCTAAAAGTAGCAGCACTCCTATCTCCTGCCCATTGTGTGGCTACTGCTCCCAGCCACCATCTCCGAACCAACTAATAGGTTTGCTCATCTCTAGGGTCATTTGTAGAAGGAGACAAGAAGACAACACTATCTGTAGCAAGAAAAGTAGGCAACACTCTCAGGGTGAGACAATAAGGGAACGTTATGTGGACTAATAAAATTCACTGGACGGGTAAAGAGGTAACACTGTCTGTGCCTAAATCTTCTACAAGACTAGAGACTAGAAAGCAGTACTACATGTACAGATAACATTCACAGGGAGAGAATAGGAAAATGTATATAAAGCATCAAGAAGGCAGTACTATCCTATGCTACATATCCGAGTATCATTTATACTATAGATTACAGAAAGAGAGGAGTAGACGGTGAATACTCTCTACTTACATCATTATAAGGATCAGAAGCGTAACTAGGAGAGCAGGGCCCATAGCAGACGTATGAACGGGGGTCCCTTAGCCCCCTCAGAAAATAGACTTATTTGAATACTCGCATAGTAATACAATGATATATAGATTTATACACTTACTCAGATCTGTGCCCGGGGCCCCCTAATACTGAGGGCCCCATAGCAGCTGCTACTGCTGTAGTTACGCCACTGTTAAAGGACATCTACCACCAGGATGAAAGACTGTATGCAAAAGAGCCTGTGGGGCTCCAGGTTCCATTAACATCTATGGAGTCTGGAGCCCCTTGGGCTCATTTGCATACATTCCTTCATTCTGGTGGTAGATGCCCATTAAGGATGAGACTATTACATCTGTGCCTATTTGGGCTTCAACATCATCCTCTGTCCATAAAGTACGGCTGAGGATGCACTAAGTGTTTTTTTGTTTGTACTAGTCTGAACACTGGATTAGTCCTTTCCTAGCAGCTTTAATGGATTTCTACCACATCCGTGTGTTACCTATGGATTATGCTCTGGTTTACAAACAGTTAATCCCCACCTTTTCCCACTCTCATTGTTGCCCTGTCTGATTTCAGAGAACTGATCCAATCATCATCCAGACCAAGACCCTGAACTCTTGCTATAGACTTGTTCTGAGCCTGCTGTCGGCCCATCTGTCGCCGCCATGCTGGAGACCTGAAGTTGCAATCATAGCAGCGCAATATGAATGCCCCATACTGTCGCTCTTAATCATGGAAGTCGTCTCCATGGCTGCCTCCACATGTCGTCCCCTTATCAAAAGAGCTGTGTCAGGCTCATTTTTCGGGTGTTTCACCAGATAAGTTATGGAACTTATCACTATGTCGCCACCATGCTGTGTTATCGACTAAATATACCGTCAACCTTTTGTTCACATAGGAAATCATCTCACCTCCTTTGGTGAAACCTGAGTCCATTTAGGGTATGTCGCCATGAGACTCTCTAGCCTGCCACTTCTGCCGCTGCCTCTGCATGCCGTCCCCTATAGTGTCAGGGTCAATTATTGGATGTTTTAGATGCTATCTAGACTCATTCAGTCACTCTGTCATGGCCAGGCTCGGACTGGGCCACCGGGAAGCCGGGAAAATCCCCGGTGGGCCCGGACAGATTGTGGCCCCGCCCCCTCATTATCATATGCGGAGCACTGATGCAGTGCTATAGGCATGGACGGCTCCTGGGACTGAGAGAGGCTGAGAGCAGGCAGAGACAGTGACCCCAGCAGGACAGTCACTGATTACAGCCTCGGCCTCCGGAGTGCTGGGGATCAGAGAGCAGCACATTCAGCTGCAGAGTCTCTCATCTTCACATAATGCGGGGGAAGATAAGAGCCAGCAAGTGATGAAAGGGTTAATGTCCTACCACCACTGCACAGCTGGGCTAAAGTATTCCCAGCCCTGGAGCTGCTGAGCAGAGGCTGGGCCCACCCCCTGCTCCTGACAGGCAACTGCAGCCACCAATCAGAAGGGGCCTGATGTTTTAGCACAGCCTGCCCTCAACACGTCCGTCCTAACCCTGCTGTGCATGGCGGAGGGACTTCCATGAGGAAGAGAAAGTTGCAAACCTGTATAATGGCCTCCTGCACCCAGCACTAGGTATGTACAGGAGTATAAGTGCTCTACAATTCATGTTAGTAATTACACATCTTAGAACTACAACTCCCAGCAGCCGAAAGAACTGCCGAGAGTTGTAGTTCTTCAGCCCAGTCTAATTTTCTATAGCTTTACTTTAACCCCTTTAACCCCTGGGGTGAATGCTGCTCGCCCCTCTCCATAGAGAAACATGGCTGACGGCGCCTTAATATGGGGAAAGATAGGACATGTCCTATCTTTTCCCTGGGTACCAAGTTGTACTCTGCACATGTGCTGCACGTACCTCTCTGTGCGCCAATTGCCAGCCTATGGGGGACGTATATACAGCTGCAAGCTTGCGGCCATATATAAGTCCCCCAACGGTAAATGTAGCCTTAGAGGCATGTTTTCCATCATTTCAACAAATACTTTAATAAAAAGCAAATAAAATGATGTACATTACACAAAATGTTATAAATACAAACGTTACTTTGTCCCACAAAAATTATCTTCACTCACTAAAGTATAAAAAAACAGGTGTTAGAAAATGGTGATATAAAATACTTTTTTATTGTTTAGAAGCAAAAGATTTGATATCACCCTGATCGTACTGACCAATAAAAGAAAGGGGAAGTGTCTTATGAAGAATTAAAAATGGCGCTAGTGTAGCACACCAGTGTAGCATTCATTTTTATATTGCCACAGACTTCTATGGGAAAGCAAGTGTCAATGTAAAGGATTCCCACATGGCTACGGCCGGGCAGTCACACGTCAGCACGCTAGAGAGAAGAAGGGATGAGCGCTGCTCACTTCTCCATAGAGAATAGTGCCGCACGGCCATTCTTACAGACAAAGTCAGAGCATGTTCTATCTTTTTTGGCACCATGGCTCAAAGCTCAGGCACCATAGATGGCTACGGGGGACGTATATGTTCATGTGAATGTAGCCATAATAATAGATCCAGGCACTGAAACAAAGTGGCCTTGTTCCTTCTAAATCAATGTTTAAAATGATGCTAATGATCCAGAAGTGCTCCTGGGGTGTTACCCAAGCCCTTTTGTGCTGCAGCTTCACAGGCAGTTACACTGTCCCATCCTCCCTCTCTGCTCAAGCACTTTTTTCTCCCTCTGCCTGATGTAATGTTACTGCGTCTCACTTTCAGCACACAGTAGGAGGGAAAGTGCTCCTTCACAGTGTAACAGCCTTTGAATCTGCAGCACAGAGAGGCTCTTGTGACAGCCTCAGGAGTCCTTCTGGTTCATTAGCAATTGTAAAAGTGGATTTTAGAAAGAAGGAGGCCATGGATAAGAAATTTTAGAAGATTACCACAGTCACAGTGCCTGGATCTACGAGAAATGTTCTTGATGGATGTATCATGATGGATCTTATAATTATATATATATATATATATATATATATATATATATATAGCACCATCCAATTCCGTAGCTGTTTAGAAGTCATACGGGACATATGTCCCAGGGTCAACATCTGCAAAGAGTTTGTATGTTCTCTCCATTTTTGCGTGGGTTTCCTCCAGGTCTTCCGGTTTCCTCCCACACTCCAAAACATACTGGTAGCTTGATTAGATTGTGAGCCCCATTTGGTACAGGAACCGATTTGGTAAACTCTGTGCAGCGCTGCGTAATCTGTGTGCACTATATAAATAAAGGAATTATTATGAGAGGGTGACACAAGAGCTTACAGTCTATGAGAATGAGGGGGTGACACAAGAGCTTACAGTCTATGAGGATGAGGGGGTGACACAAGAGCTTATAGTCTATGAGGATGAGGGGGTGACACAAGAGCTTACAGTCTATGAGGATGAGGGGGTGCCTGACAGGAGGGGGGGGACACAAGAGCTTACAGTCTATAAGGATGAGGTGGTGACACAAGAGCTTACAGTCTATGAGGAGAGGCCCTGGGGGTGACAGGCAAGAGCTTAAAATACATGAGGAGGAGTGGACACAAGAGCTTAATTTTCTGGGGGAGGGCGGGGGGGGGTGTAGGGGGGGTGACACAAGAGCTTACAGTCTATGAGGATGAGGGGGTGACACAAGAGCTTACAGTCTCTGAGGATGAGGAGGGGTGACAAAAGAGCTTACAGCCTATGAGGAGGTGACACAAGAGCTTCGTCAAAAAAGCACCCATCTTTGATATTAGTCGTTTATCAAGTTTTGCAGCTCAGACATAGAATGAATGGAGCTTGGTTGCTGCAATACCAAGTACAAACCTATGGTCGGTTGTCACTGTTTTCACGAGGAATAGTACAACAGTTTTTATTCGAGCCCACGGACAAACCTTTACGCTACCAACAAATGCCATGTTTGGTGCTAAATAAAGGAAGCTCACTTTGCATAGTGGGAGGCCAAGACAGTTTGTAATTTGTAAGATACCCTATAATTCACACGTCAATGTAGCAGAAAGTGGGCCCCGAGATAATTACGGTGGCCCTTGGCCCCCAGTCCGACCCGTTTAGATAACTACTGAGGCAGAGTTACTTTACTTACCTACATCATTTACGATGGGAGGACAGAGGGCAGTCCTATCATTTCCCAGTGAATATTAGATACATACTGTAGGCAGAACTTTACTTACCTACATATTTCAGGATGAGAGCTATGATGGCGACAGCCCTATCTGATCATGTATATTGTAGATAAACTGTAGGCAATACTACCTACATGTATGTACAGGATGAGACTAGAAGGCAGTACTATCTGTCATGTTAATAGTTTAGAATCATCCGTAAGCAGTACTTACTGAGTGGTGTGTATGGAGTAGCAGAGCTATGAGGGATGAGTGTATAGATGAGTCGCAGAGTCATGAGGGAGTGTTTGGATGTGAGCAGAGAGTAAGTCTTACAATGAATGGAGAACGCGAATCATAAGGAGGTAGGGAGTGGCAGAGATAGTGTGTTTTTCAATAATGGATTGGTAAACCGAGCTAAAGAGTGAAGGTCAGGATGTACCGAGCTGTGTGTGTCAGCATGGTATAGATTGTAGCAAAGCTGTGTGTGCTAGATTTGTGCATGAAGGCTTGTGTGTGAGTGTATGGCATGTAGTAGAGCTATGAGTGAGGTTTAGATGTAGCAGAGCGTGCGTGTCAATGAAAGGATGTTGTAGCAGAGCTTGGTGTCCAATGAAAGGATGTAGAGCAGAGCTGCTGAGGGTGTCAATGAAATGGGATGTAGCTAGGGCTGTGTGTGAGGCGTGGGATTTAGCAGAGCTGTGCTGCTGTGTTTTGTGAGTACCCAACGAGGAATGTTTAATTGGGGTGGTGATTTAATTTTGGCATTTTTGGGGGGGGGGGGCTGGCTACATCAGCGGGGAAATCTCTAGTCTAATATATCTTTATAATGATTAAGACTGTTTTCCAGTAGGAGGTAAGGTAGTCTCCTTCCCTTGCCACATATCCGATGGTTCAGATAGTTGTTATGAGGAGAGTAGGAGCAATAATATCCTGTGAGCGTCTTGATGTATGAGGCGTTAATGGATGGGATCATCCTCAGCGTATTACCGGCATGGACATATTTGTCAGGGGCGCGGTGCTGCGGCAATAAGGTTTATAATAAGGAGCTATGTGTGACAAGCAGGGAGAGATAGGGACCATGAGTAAGGAGCGGCGCCCCCTAGTCCGCGTAATGAACGATAGTATGAATGGACGAGGGGACGCGATATCATACGATGGTGCCAGATAGCCGCGGGGATATATGAACACGCACCTCAGGTGCTACCCCCATAGTCCCAGACCGCTTCCTCTCCCCAGCTGGTCCTAACATGTTTTGCAAAGTGTAGTTTTTTTTTTTTTTCGGATAACCTTTTATCGAACCACCTAGCTGGTTTGCGCAGCTCTCGCCAGGTATCTGTCTTCACACCTTCGCCGGGCCCAGAGGCCTTGGATTGTGTAAGCTAGGAGTGACGAGCGAAGCGGCTCCATAACGTAGACCATCCGAGCCTCCCACATGCTGCAAGGGCAACACTAAAGCAGAGGTGTCGGGAGCACTGAGGTGTGCTGTTGCCCCCACCATCCGCAGGAGCGCGGAAGTGTCTACGGTCCAAACAATGGATTCATTGCTGAGGCGTTGGTGAGGAAATCTCTTTATGAGATTCAGTATTTTTCAGGCAAGTCGCACTTGACAATAAAGGACGGACTAGGGTGGCAATATTCCTGCTCTTATGCGATGTCTATATCATATTTCACGTGGGAGACACAGGAGTGCCAGCACTATCTCCCGGACTTGCTATAGTAAGGGCCAAGGCGGCCGCACTATAGGCTAGCACTATCCTGCATATCCTCATAACAGAGGGCGAAGGAGGCCAGCCCTGAATTGACCGCATATATAAGGGTCGGCCACAAGGGCGCAACTATCTGACCTGCATCATATAACAGGGTGACGAGTACAAGGCATGATCGCAGATTCTTGCGGGTGACCTGGTACATTAAGACTCTTATACAGGTGCAGCAAGGACGCAGCAATCGATCTGTCCCATCCTATAATACAAGGTGAGCCAAGACTTGATGGCAACCATGACTGATGACGAGCAATACACATCTGTATGCTAACGACGGTATGAAACCGTTTATCTGTTACCGCACTTATCCATAGACGTAGAAGCCATACCTACGACGATCTCTAGAAAGCACAACTGTCTGGCCTGATTATATACACGGTGAGGACCAAGGGGGCATACTCTCGCACCTGGATTATATACAGCGTGAAAACCCAGGATCCTGGCGAGCACTATCGTACCTGCATCTTATACACGGGTTGAGCACAAGGTTTGAAGTTCCGGGGCCGCACGTATCTGCTCCTGTCATCGTATTAACCAGGGCTGTAACGACCATATTGGGGGCCGCACATCTGTACCTGCCTCAATAACAAGGGTGGAGCCACAAGGAAGGCAGCACTATCTTCCTGCATAGTATACATGTGAGACAAGGAGGCAGCACTTCGTACTCCAATAAATGTTGGTGAGACTACTGTACCTCTATTTAACTGAAGCCAATCTGTATGCAAATAACGTGAGACAGCGATGGGCAAGCACTACTTTCGCTACCGTGCCTAATATCAAACGGGTGGGAGACAAGGGCAGTATTTGATGCCTATCAAGTGAAAGGGCAGCCTCATCGGTACTGCACTAATTATAAAGGGTGCAGAGACAAGGAAGCAGCACATCTATGTGACACCTGCTAATTACGGTGGAGCAGTACACAGAGGGCAGATACTCTCGATTCAGGTACAAAGTATGCCTGCATAGCAGGTGATATATCTACATAATCGGGTGCGGCACAAGGGAGGCAAGCACTATTACAGCTTAGCGATCTTTAGATGAAGATCAGTGATTGTACCAGGCTACACGAAATATGTTTACCTGATATATTATCGTACCAGGAGATCAAGCAGCAGTATCACTAATCGTATAAGAGATTACGAGACAGCATTGCCTCCTGTTCATAACCCCTAGGCATCGCAGATATATCGTACACATAGAATTCAGGATTAGACAGAGGCCAGCTCAGGCAGTATCGCAGTACTTAGATACACAAGCTCAGCGATGTACTCACACAGGAATAGGATTACGATACAAGCTCAGGCAGCAGTATCCACACAGTTCATAGGGATTAGATACACAGCTCAGCAGACATATAAGCACACAGGAAGGATAGTACACAGATCAGCAGTCAGATCACCAGAGGTTAGGATTGTAGATACACCAGCTCAGCGACGAGTATACACATTGATGGTTAGATACAGCTCAGCAGACGTATCACACCATGATAGGATTAGATACACAGCTCAGCAGAGTCAGTATCAACAGGCTAGGATTGAAGATACAAAGTCAGCAGTAGGACACAAGATAGGATTGAGATACACAGCTCGCGAGCAGTATCAACATGATAGGATTAGTACACACTCAGCAGACAGATCACCGGATGGAGGAAGATACAACAGCTAGGGCAGCAGTATCACCACAGGATAGGATAGAATCCACAGTCAGCAGAGCAGTATCACTACAGGATGAGGATAGATACAGCTCAGCAGTCATCATACACACAGATCGGATTAGATACCCACTCAGAAGACAGTATCAAGGAAGGATTAGTACCCCCAAGTCAGCCTCAGTATCACACAGATCGATAGTTAGATACACAGCTCAGCAGACCGTATCACACAGGATCGGATAGAGATTCAGCATCTCACACGGATAGCTCACAGTCAGTCAAGTACAACAGGTATAGGATTAGACACAGCTGCAGCAGTGATCACACATGATGGATTAGAGACACAGCTCAGCAGTCCGTTCACACGGTGGATTAGTACACCGCTAGGGCAGCAGTATCAAATAGATAGGATTAGATACACAGTAGCAGACTGTATCACACGATAGGGATTCAGTAACACAGCTCAGCAGTCAGTATCCAGACGTCCCAGCTCAGCAGCGACACGGATAGGTTAAGACCGACAGCTCGAAGATTCAGTATCACACATGATGAGGATTAGATACACGTGCAGCCAGACGTATCACACAGGATAGATTGAGTACCTACCAAGCTCACAAGATCGTAGCTACCAGGCTCAGACGGATGTCCCGGAATACACAGTACGCAGTGTAAAGTGATTAGATAGACACACAGCTCAGCCAGACGACTTATCACACAGGATAGGAATATAGATAAACAGTCAAGCAGTCCAGTTCACACTGATAGATTAGCATACAAGCAGAGGACTGTCTCCAAAGGATAGGATTAGAATCACAGCTCAGCAGGCATTATCACACAGGATTAGGATTAGATACACAGTTCAGCGTACAGTATCACACAGTAGAGGATTAGATCACATGCTCCAGTAGTACTCCACACATGATAGGATTAGATACACAGCTCAGCAGTCAGTATCACACAGGATAGGATGATACACAGCTCAGCCAGGCATTATCACAAGGATAGGATAGATACAAGCGCCAGCAGTCCGTATCACAACAGCGGGATTAGATATACAGCTAGCAGTCAGCCTATCACACCATGTAGGAAGTAGATACACGCTTCAGCAGGCAGATCCACACAGTATAGGATTAGATACACAGCTCAGCAGACAGTAATAGTCACGAAGGATAGAGATTACGTACACAGCTCAGCACGACAAGTATCACACAGGAGAGGATTAGATACACAAAGTCAGCGGACAGTATCACACAGGATAGGATTAGATACACAAGCAGTACAGACAGCTCCACAGGATGGATTAGATAACACAGATACTCAGCAGGACATGTATCACACAGCATGGATAGTACACTCGCTGGTCAGTTGTATCAAACAGGATATAGTAGATACACAGCTCAGCAGTCAGTAGTCTACCGACCGCATTAGGTTGCAGATACACAGCTCATAAGGACAGTATCACTACAGGTGATAGGATTAGATACACAGCTCAGACGGCGACAGATTAATCACACAGGATAGCTCGGTTATCCAGATATCGACAGCTCAGCAGTCAGTATCAACAGGATAGGGTTAGATACCACGCTGACAGAGTCAGTATCAAACAGGAATAGAGATTGATACCCACAGCTCAGCAGTCAGTATCAACATGGGATTGGATTAGATCACCGCAGACCCCAGCCAGTCAGTATCACACAGATACGACGATTAGAGATACAAGCTCGACTCGTCTCACACAGGATAGGATAGGAAACAGTAGCAGTCCAAGTATCACACAGGATAGGATAGGTAGATTACAAAGCTCAGCAGGCAGTATCAACAGGATAGAGCTTCCTCCCATAGACCTGCCAGGATGTGACATGTGTGATACGTGATCGTCCTCCCTGCAGTCGGAGAGTTTTTGTCACCGCTGTGTATTTATCCTCGAGTGGTCCCACATTGCGGACCTCGCTAGTTAGACGGCCATGAGGGTGGTCCCACTGAACTACCCCGGTAGCACTTGTAAGCGGGTCCCCGTTGTGTTATAAGCGGCAGGGACTACATCCTCTACTGCCCGAGTATAACCGGCAACTTGAATCCGTATCTAGCTTCAGGTTAATAAAAGTCCTGACATCAGGACAATGAGATTAGCCGAGCGTGAGGCTGATAATAACGGGTGATGGGAGCTCACCGAGTCCTCGGGACCCACCTATTAGATTCAACTTTATACAGGTTCCGTATAGTGTCAGCCGCGGGCAGAGACTACCCGGAGCTTCTGCCAAAACAACACCCGAGACAACCGCGGCGGATGAGGAGCTCGGCTACAGGGGAGCAATGGGAGACAAGAAAATAATAACCCTTCTGTGCCCCTATGCTTTATACAATGTATACCAATTGTCAATAGCTCAAGTCTGGCTAAAATCACCATTTCAAAAAAAGGACTGCCCATTTCCAGGACGATCACCGACGTCTATTAGAGGAGCGTTTTTCTCGTCAGCTGTCGTCCACTGTGGGACACGATTGGGAGTCGAGCGAGGCTGGTTGTGTGTGATCCAGCTGAACGTACAATCAGCTCCCCTCATTCCCACCCTGCTTCAGGAAGAGGACACTGGCTGTTGGGGTGAGATTCGGAAGAGAAACTCAGCTCTCCTCATTCCACCCCCTCCTTCAGAAAAGCGATGAGCGAGACAATGGTGTTGTGGACTCGCTGAATAGAAATTCAGCTCCCTCATTACCCCTCCTTCATGGAATGAGCGAGGACACTGGTGTGTATCGACTCACTGAAGAGAAATCAGCATCCCTCATCACCCACCTCCTTCAGAATGAGCGAGACACTGGTTGTAGTTGACTCATGAAGAGAAATCCGCTCGCTCATCCCCAACCCTCAGGAATGAGGACACTGGGCTGTGTGGTCACCACGGAATAGAAACTTCAGACTCCCTCATTCCCCACCTCCTTCCGGAATGAGTGAGACACATGGATGTGTGTGGACTTGATGAGAGAAATCAGCCGCTCCCTTCACTTCCCCACCTCCTTTCAGGAATGAGAGAGCGACATGGTGTGTTGGACTCATTCTGAAAGAGAATCAGAACTCCCTCATTCCCCCACCTTCCTCAGGAATGCGTGAGACAGCTGGCGTGTGTGACTTGTGAAAGTGAAATCAGTATCCCTCATTCCCACCTCCTTCAGGAATGAGTGAGGACCTGGCTGTGTGTGACTTGCGAAGAGAAATCAGCGCATCATTCCCCACCCATCCTTCAGGGTGAATGAGCCGAGCACACTGGCTGTGTGGACTTGGCTGAAGTGATAATTCAGTCCCTATTCCCCACAATCCTTCAGGAATGAGCGAGACAGCTGGACTGTGTGGGACTGGTGAAGTGAATTACAGCTCCCTCATTCCCCACCTCTCAGGAATGTAGCGAGAAACATGCTGGTTGTGACATTGCTACGTGAAATTCAGCGCCCTCATCCCCAGTCTAAGGAATGAGACAACTCGCTGTGGTAGTGCTCATTAAGAAAAATCGATCCTCATTCACCACTCCATCAAAGCATGAGAGACCGGCTGTGTGTGACTTCGCGAAGAGCCGAATCAGCTCCTCACTCCCAGCCTCCCTCAGAGGCAGCAGCATGGTTGTGTAAGACTCTAAAAGCAGAAATCAGCCCTCTCTTCACCCTGGTCCTCCCGAATGAAAGGACCGGCTGTGTGCAACTTGCTGAAAGCACAAATTAGCTCCCTCATTACCCTTTCACTCAGTATTGTGTGAAGACACTGCTGTGGGCAACTGTGCTGAAGAGAATCACATCCCACTATTTCCCAGCTCACTCAGGGTTGGAGAGAGACACTGGTGGTGTGCTCTGACTGCTGAAGTGAAATCGCTACCTCTCATTCCCACCCCCTTCATGGAGAAGAGAGGACACTGGCTGTGTTGTGGACTCACTGAAGAGAATAAGCTCCTCACTTACACTCCCCTCAATGAGATGAGAGAGACATGGGCTGTGGTGGACCACTAAATGTGAAATCAGTCCCTCATCCCACCATCTCAAGGGCATGACGAGAGAACTGGCTGGTGTGTGTTGACTCGCTGCAATGAAATCAGCTCCCTCATTCCCACTCCTCAGGAATGAGAGAAGAGCACTGGTGTGTGTGGACTTTACTAAAGAGAAATCAGGCTCCCTCATTCCCCCCTCACTCAGTATGAGGAGACATGGGCTGTGTGGTGACGCGTGAAGTGAAATCAGATCCCTCATGCCCAACTCCCCAGGAATGAGAGAGACACTGGCTGTGTGTGACTTGCTGAGTGAAACACAGGAAGTTGAAGAGGCTGAAGACAAAACACATCCCTGTTGCCTCGTGTTTGAGTTGTTCTTTCCAAGTGCTCAGCAATCTATAAAAAGGCTATTTCGCTACATCTGAGCATGGTTTTTTGGGGTAAAACAAAGCCACAGGGGCGCAGTACTGAAGGGACTATGTTGGACCTGTCATTAGTTTATTGGTCAGTAATTAAATGACATCCTTGCTGTCATTCTTGCACTCGGTGCCAACCTCAGCGTGGCTAGGAGCCTCCATCAAAGCTTGGCATCACATATTCCCAAGCTTGGGAAGGAAACCTAATGGCACACAACTAGTCCCCCCCCCGCAACAAGGGGGTCTACAAAGAAAGGTTCCGCTGCCATAAAGTCGTTGTTTGATTTTTGGGGTTTTTTAGACCAAGACCCTGAACTCTTGCTATAGACTTGTTCTGAGCCTGCTGGCATTTCATCTTGTATTTTGGATTCTGTGCCTGTTTTTGGATCCGTCAGTTTGCCTCTCGATTTTTTTTTTTACTGCATTTGTCGTTTGAGTTCTGACATATATCATGTCAGCTTCTCTTTGTATTGCCCTGTCTTTGTCTCAGTGGGGGTCATTTACTAAGGGCCCGATTCGCGTTTTCCCGACGTGTTACCCGAATATTTCCGATTTGCGCCAATTTTCCCTGTATTGCCACAGGATTTTGGCGCACGCGATCGGATTTTGGCGCATCGGCGCTGGCATGCACGCAACGGAAATCGGGGGCGTGGCCGAACGAAAACCCGACGGATTCGGAAAAACCGCCGCATTTAAAAAACAAAAAGTATCGCGGAGCTTGCACTTACCTTCACCCACGATGGCTCAGTGAACTCGAGTGCGTTCCGATGCTCTTCAGCGCAGCAGCGCCACCTGGTGGACGTTGGAGGAACTGCCTTAGTGAATCCCGGCCGGACCCGAATCCACCGCAGAGAAAGCGCCGCTGGATCGCGAATGGACCGGGTAAGTAAATCTGCCCCAATGTTTGCACTTTGATGCAGATACAATCGACCAGTTGTCGTCTACCGCTTAGATTAGGCTTGGCATTTAGGCAGACATAGCTGGGAAGGGGATGAAGTCTTAGGGTTCATAAGGAGGCAAAACTGTATGTACTAATAAAATCTACTGAAATATGTAAGAAGGTTGTATTATATGCACCCACATGATTTACAGGATGAGACTAGAAGGCAGTACTATCTATTCACATAATATTTAGATACATACTGTAGGCAGCACTTTACTTACCTACATCATTTACAGGATGAGACTAGAAGGCAGTACTATCTATTCCAGTAATATTTAGATACATACTGTAGGCAGAACTTTACTTACCTACATAATTTACAGGATGAGACTAGAGGGCACTCCTATCTATTCATGTTATATTTAGATACATACTGTAGGCAGTACTTACCTACATTATGTACAGGATGAGACTAGAAGGCAGTACTATCTAGTCATGTAATATTTAGATACATCCTGTAAGCAGTACTTACTGAGTGAGTGTATGGATGTAGCAGAGCTATGAGTGAGTGTATAGATGTAGCAGAGCTATGAGTGAGTGTTTGGATGTAGCAGATCTAAGTCTTTCAATGAATGGGTGAAGCAGAACTATAAGTGAGTGTATGGATGTGGCAGAGATATGTGTGTCAATGAATGGATGTAACAGAGCTAAGAGTGAGTGTAAGGATGTAGCAGAGCTATGTGTGTCAATGAATGGATGTAGCAAAGCTGTGTGTGTATGGATGTAGCAGAGCTGTGTGTGAGTGCATGGATGTAGTAGAGCTATGAGTGAGTGTTAGGATGTAGCAGAGCTGTGTGTCAATGAATGGATGTAGCAGAGCTGTGTGTCAATGAATGGATGTAGCAGAGCTGTGTGTCAATGAATGGATGTAGCAAAGCTGTGTGTGTATGGATGTATCAGAGCTGTGCGTGAGTGTATGGATGTAGTAGAGCTATGAGTGAGTGTTAGGATGTAGCAGAGCTGTGTGTCAATGAAAGGATGTAGCAGAGCTGTGTGTCAATGAAAGGATGTAGCAGAGCTGTGTGTCAATGAATGGATGTAGCAGAGCTGTGTGTGAGTGCGTGGATGTAGCAGAGCTGTGCGTGCTGTGGTTGTTGAGTTACCAACAGGAAATGTTTAATTGGTGTGAATTTTAATTTTGCATTTTTTGGGGGGCTGGCTACATCAGAGGGGAACATCTTCTAGTCTAATTATCTTTTATAATGATATAAAGTACTGTTTTCCAGTAGGAGGTAAGTCTCCTTCCCTTGCCCCTATACGATGGTCTGATAATTGTTTATGAGGAGATGTATGGCAGCAATAATATCCTGTGAGCGTCTGTGATGTATGAGGCGTTAATGGATGGGGATCATCCTCAGCCGCTTATTACCAGGCGGACATATTTGTCAGGGCGCCGGTGCTGCGGCAATAAGGTTTTATAATAAGGAGCTATGTGTGACAAGCCAGGGAGAGATAGGACCATGAGTAAGGGAGCGGCGCCCCCTCAGTAATTGAACTGATAGTATGAATGTGACGGAGGGGACGCGATATCTTAATGGTGCCAGATAGGCAGCGGGGATATAATGAACACACCCATCATGGGATGACTACCCCCATCGTTCCCAGACGCTTCCTCTCCCCCAGCTGTGTAATACATGTTTTGCAAGTGTAGTGTTTTTTTTTTTTTTTCTGTAACCATTTTTATCGAACCACCTGCTGGTTTTCGCAGCTCTCGCAGTTATGTCTTCACACCCTTCGCCGGGGCCCAGAGGACTGCGATTTCGTGTAAGAGAGGAGTGACGAGCGAGCCGGCTCATTACACGTAAGACACATCCGGCCTCACACATGCTGCAAGGCAAAATACACGCAGAGGTGTAGGAGAGAAATGTGGTGTGTGCACAATCAGGAGGGAGAGTGTTACAGAGTCCTGCAAGGTGGGAGGATTCAGGTGTGCCATGTAGTGAAAGGAAATATATGAGATTCTATATTAATATAATTTACAGGAAGAGACAAGGAGGCAGCATTATATACAGGGTGAGACAAGGAGACAATACTATCTGTACCTGCATAATATACACGGTGAGACAATGAGGTAGCACTATCTTTACCTGCATTATATACAGGGTGAGAAGGAGGCAACACTATCTGTACCATCATATACAGGGTGAGACAAGGAGGCATCACTAAAGCTGCATATTATAGTATTATATGCCTGTACATAGGGGCAGATAGAGTAGTTTATATTCTTGTACAAGGGGCAGTATTATAGTAGTAATATTCTTGTACATACGGGGCAAGTAATTATAGTATAATTTCTTGTTACATAGGGGGGGGCAGTATTATAGTAGATTATTCTTGTACAGAGGGGGCAGTATTATAGTAGTTATATTCCTTGTAAATAGGGGGCAGTATTATAGTATTATATCCCTGTACATGGATAGGGGCAGTATTTAATAGTAGATTTTCTTGTACATAGTGGGCAGTATTATGTAGTTATATTCCTGACAGTAGGGGGCCAGTAGTATAGGTAGTTATATTCTTATACATAGGGGGCATTATTATAAGTAGTTTATTTCTTGTACTAGGGGCAGTAATTAAAGTAGATATATTCCGGTACACAGGGGGGCGTATTATCGTATTATATTCTGTACATAGGGGGCAGTATTCTAGTAGTTCTCTTCCTTTACATAGGCAGTATTTGTATTTTATTCCTGTACTAGGGGCCGTATTATAGTAGTTTATATTCTTGTACAATAGGGGGCAGTCTTATAGTAGTTATATCCTGTATCAGTGAGGGGCAGTATTAAGTAGTTTATATTCCTGTACATGGGTGGCAGTATTATAGTGAGTTATATTCTTGTAATGAAGGGGGCGGTATTATAGTATGTGTACGATTTGTAACATAGGGGGCGTATATATAGTAGTTATATTCCTGTACATAGTGGGGGCAATGTATTATTACTATCTGTACAGCAGTTATATTGCTATTCAGTGCAGTAAACTATCTACTAGCGGGTCAGTATTATGGCTTTATATTCATGTACATAGGGGGGAGTAGTTCTTATAGTGGTTTATTCCTGTTACAATAGGGGCTAGTAATTATATAGTTATCTTCTGTAATACGGGGGCAGTATTATAGTAGTTATATCATTAATAGGGGGCAGTATTATAAGTAGTATATATTCTAAATAGGGGCAGTATTATAGTAGTTATATTGCTGTACAGAGGGGCAGTATTATTATGTTATATTCTTGTACCATAGGGGCAGTATTCTTTTAATGTAAGTTATATTTCTGTACCTGGGCAGTATTTATGAGTGTTTATATTCAGTACTAGGGGAGTCAGTAATAGAATTTTAGAGTTTAGTTATATTTCTGTACTAGAGGCATAGTTTTCGAGGTATGTACATAGGGGCTATTATAGAGTTATATTCTTGTACATAGGGGCAGTATTATAGTAGGTTATTATTCCTGTTAAACGGTTGGGCAGTATTATAGTGAATATTTTCTGTACAAGGGGGCAGTATATATGTAGTTATTTCTTGTACATAGGGGCAGTATGTAATAGTAGTTAATTCTTTACTATGGGGCAGTATTATAGTGTAGTTATATTCGCGCTACATAGGGGAAGCCGTATTATGATGTATATTCCTGTACAAGGGGCAGTATTATAGTAGTTATATTCTGTACATAGGGGGCAGTATTATGTCGTAGTTATTTTTGTAACTATGGGGGCAGTAGTTATAGTAGTTATATACTTGTACATAGGGGGAGTGAACTTTATGGAGTATATAGTAGTTATAGTTCCCTTGTAATAGGGGGCAGTTATGTATATATTCTTGTAGGTAGTCTTATATATATCTTGTACCGTTGGCGGAGGGCGAGAGTTACTAATAGTGTTTATATTCTTGTACATAGGGGCAGTATTATAGTAGTTATCTTTTGTACATAGGGGGCAGTATTAAGTAGTTATATTCTTGTAACATAGGCGTATTAGAGTAGTTCTATTCTTGTACAAGGTGGCAGGTATCTAGTAGTTATTTCTTGTACATAGGGGTCAGTATTAAATAGTAGTTAATATTCTGTACATAGGGGCACAGTACTATAGTAAGTTACTATTCTATGTACGCGGGGGGCAGTATTATAAGTATTATATTCTTGTACATAGGGGGCCAGTAATTTAGTAGTTTAATTCTTGTACATAAGGGGGCATATAGAGTATTAGATTCTTGTACATAGGGGGCGTATCTTAGTAAGTTATATTGCTGTACATAGGGGGCAGTATTCGGCAATACATCTGTCCCATTATAATACAAGGTGAGATGAGACAGGATGGCAATCCTATATGATGACCTGCATTAATACACGGTGAGGGACAAGGAGGCAAATACATCTGTACCTGCATTACTAACAGTGAGACAGGAGCATACTCGGCAAAAACGTGACAACATGCATACTGTTTGCCTGCATTATATACACGGTGAGACAAGGGGGCAATACTATCTGTACCTGTATTATATACAGAGTGAAACAAGGAGGCAGCACTATCTGTACCTGCATTATATACAGGGTGAGACAAGGAGGCAGCACTATCTGATCCTGCATTATATACAGGGTGAGACAAGGAGGCCGCACTATCTGTACCTGCCTAATATAAAGGGTGAGACAAGGAGGCAGCACTATCTTTACCTGCATAATATACATGTGAGACAAGGAGGCAGCACTATCTGTACCTGCCTAATATAATAAATGTGAGACAAGGAGGCAGCACTATCTGTACCTGCCTAATATAAACGGTGAGACAAGGAGGCAGCACTATCTGTACCTGCATAACCGGTGAGACAGAGGCGCACTACTCTGTACCTGCCTAATATAAAGGGTGAGACAAGGAGGCAGTACTATCTACTGCCTAATATAAAGGTGGACAAGGAGGCAGCACTATCTGTACCTGCCTAATATAAAGGGTGAGACAAGGAGGCAGCACTATCTTTACCTGCATTATATACAGGGTGAGACAAGGAGGCAATACTATCTGTATATAATGCAGGTACAGATAGTATTGCCTCCTTGTTTCATAATATGCAGGGTGAGATACTATCTGTAGCTACATAAGATTCCGGGTGAGACAAGGAGGCAGCACTATAGCAGCATATAGATTAGATACACAGCTCAGCTGATTGTATCACACAGGATAGGATTAGATACACAGCTCAGCAGTCAGTATCACACATCATAGGATTAGATACACAGCTCAGCAGACTATATCACACAGGATAGGATTAGATACACAGCTCAGCTCAGTAATCACGCAGGATAGGATTAGATACACAGCCTAGCAGAACGATCAAACCGGATAGGATTAGATACAAGTCAGCAGACAGTATCACACAGTATAGGATTAGATACACAGCTCAGCAGTCAGTATCACACAGGATAGGATTAGATACACAGACAGGCAGTCAGTATCACACAGGTAGATTGTAGATACACAGCTCAGCGAGTATAGACACACTGATAGGATTAGATACACGCTCAGCAGACAGTATCACACATGATAGGATTAGATACACAGCTCAGCAGACAGTATCACACAGGATAGGATAGATACACACAGCTCAGCAGAGAGTATCACACAGATAGGATGTAGATACACAGCTCGCAGTCAGTATCAACAGGATAGGATTAGCTACCAACTTCAGCAGACAGTATCACAGGAGAGGATTAGATAAACAGCTCAGCAGTATCACACAGGATTGGATAGATACACAGTCAGCAGACAGCATCACACAGGATAGGATTAGATAAGCTCAGCAGTCACAGTACACACAGATATGTTTAGATTACACGTCAGAAGGGACTGTATCACACAGGATAGGATTAGATAAACAGCTCAGCACGTCAGTATCACACATGATAGGTTAGATACACAGCTCAGCAGACTGTATCACACAGGATAGGATTAGATACACAGCTCAGTCAGTCAGTACACACATCATAGGATTAGATACACAGCTCACAGCACTGTATCACACAGGATCGGATTAGAACACAGCTCAGCAGTCGTATCACACAGGATAGGATTAGATACACAGCTAGCAGACAGTATAAACAGGATAGGATTAGAGATACACAGCTCAGCAGCAGGTATACACACGTATAGGATTAGTAACACAGCTCAGCAGTCAGTATCACACAGGAGGAGTTAGATACACAGCAGGCATTCAGTATCACACATGATAGGATTAGATACACACCTCAGCAGACTGTATCACACAGGATTGATAGAATACACAGCTCAGTCAGTCAGTAATCACAGATAGGATTAGATACACAGCTCAGCAGGACTGTATCACACAGGATAGGATTAGATAACACAGCTAAGCAGTACAGTATCACACATGATAACGATTAGATACACCACAGGACTGTCTTCACACACACAGGATAGGATTAGATACACAGCTCAGCAGGCATTATCACACAGGATAGGATAGATACACAGCTCGCAGTCAGTATCACACATGATGATTAGATACACAAGCTCAGTAGTTCCACACATGATAGGATTAGATACACGCTCAGGCAGTCAGTATACCACAGGATAAGGATAGATACACAGCCTCAGCAGGCATTATCACACAGGATAGGATTAGATAACAGCTCAGCAGTCATATCACCAGTATAGGATTAGATCACAGCTAGCAGTCAGTATCACACCATATAGGATAGTACGATACAACAGCTCAGCAGCCGCAGTATATCCACACAGTATAGGATTAGATACACAGCTCAGCAGACAGATATCACACAGGATAGGCATTCAGATACCACAGCTCAGCAGACAGTTATCACAACAGGAGAGGATTAGATACACAGCTCAGCAGACAGTATCACACAGGATAGGATTAGATACACAGATAGCAGACAGCCTCACACAGGATAGGATTAGATAACACAGCTCAGCAGAATGTATCACAGGCAGATAGTACACAACAGCGATCAAAGGATAGTTAGATACACAGCTCAGCAGTCAGTATCACACCGCATAGGATTAGTACACAGCTCATAAGGCACAGTATCACACAGATAGGATTAGATACACAGCTCACGGCAGTATCACACAGGATGGATTAGATACACAGCTCAGCAGTCAGTATCAACGGATAGGGTTAGATCACAGCTCAGCAGTCAGTATCACACAGGAATAAGATTAGATACACTACTCAGCCAGTCAGTATCCACACATGATAGGATTAGATACCAAGTCAGCCAGTCAGTATCACACAGATAGGATTGAGATACACAGCTCAGAACTCGTATCACACAGGATAGATAGGAAACACAGCTCAGCAGTCAGTATCAACACAGATAGATAAGTAGATTTACAACAGCTCAGCAGGCAGTATCAAACAGGATAGAGCTTCCTCCCCATAGACCTCCATGATTGACATTGTGATACGTGATCTGTCTCCCTGCAGTCTGAGCGTTTTTTGTCACCCCTGTGTATTTTATCCTCAGAGTGGGGGCCCACATTGCGGACCCTCGCTAGTACGGCCATGAGGGTGTGTCCCACGATAATACCCCGGTAGCCATTGTAGTCGGGTCCCGTGTGGTTATAAGCGCAGGTGACTACATCCTCATCCCTATAACCAGCACCGCTAATCCGTATTAGCTCAGGTCTAATAACAAGGTCCCTGACATCAGGACAATGAGATTAGCCGGGCGGAGCTGATATAACGGGTTATGGGAGACCACCGAGGTCCTGGGCACCACCTATGATTCATCTTTATACCTGGTTCCTATAGTGTCGCAGCGCGGGAGGACTAAACCCGGAGCTTCATGAAAACACACCCGAGACAACAGCGGCGGATGAAGATCAGGCTACTAGAGGGAGAAATAATAAACCCTTTCTGTGCCCTATGCTTTATACAATTGTATACAATTCAATAGCTCAGATCTGGCTAAAATCACATTTAAAAAAAGTTGCTGCCCCCTTTCCAGGAGACTCACCCAGTCATAGGAGCGTTTTTCTCTTCAGCTGTGTCACTGTGTGGAAAGATGGAGTCAGAGATGCTGGGGTTGTGTGTGACTCCACTGAGTACAATCAGCTCCCCTCATTCCACCCCTCCTTCAGAATGAGACCACTGGCTGTGGTGTGACTCTCTGAAGAGAAATCAAGCTCTCTCATTTTCATTCCCCCCCCCTCCTTCAGGATGAGCGAGACATGGCTGTTGTGGTCTCGCTGAATAAGCAAATTCAGCTCCCTCATTCACCCCTCCTTCAGGAATGAGCGAGACACTGGTTGTGTATGACTCACTGAGAGAAATCAGCTCCCTCATTCCCCACCTCCTTCAGGAATGAGCGAGACACTGGTTGTGTATGACTCACTGAAGAGAAATCACTCCTCATTCCCCCCAACCCCTTCAGGAATGAGACACTGGGCTGTGGGTCACATCACGCGAATAGAAACTCAGACTCCCTCATTCCCCCCACTCCTTCAGGAATGGTGAGAAACTGGCGGTGTGTGGACTTGCTGCAGAGAAATCACCCCTCTGGCCTCCCTTCCCCACCTGTCCTTCAGGAATGAGAGAGACACACTGGTGTGTTAGTGACCATTACTGAAGAGAAATCAGCTCCCTCATTCCCCACCTCCTTCAGGAATGAGTGAGACACTGGCTGTGTGTGACTTGCTGAAGTGAAATCAGCTCCCTCATTCCCCACCTCCTTCAGGAATGAGTGAGACACTGGCTGTGTGTGACTTGCTGAAGAGAAATCAGCGCACTTATCAAATTTTCCCCACCATCCATATCAGGAGATGAGCGACTACACTGGCTGTGTGGACTGTGCTGAAGTGAAATCAGCTCCCTCATTCCCCACCTCCTTCAGGAATGAGCGAGACACTGGCTGTGTGTGACTTGCTGAAGTGAAATCAGCTCCCTCATTCTCCCCACCTCCTTCAGGAATGAGCGAGACACTGGCTGGTGTGAACTTGCTTAAAGTGAAATCAGCTCTCCCTCATCGTGCCCTTTTTGAATGTCCCTAAGTTCCCTCCGCCTAAAATGACGACACTCGCTGTGTAGGGCTCATTGAAGAAAAATCAGATCCTCACTTCACCACTCCATTCAACATGAGAGAGACACAGGACTGGTGTGTGCCTTGCTGAAGAGAGAAATCAGCTCCCTCACTCCCAGCGCCCTCAGAGTGAGAGACACTGGCTGTGTATGACTCACTAAAGAGAAATCAGCTCCCTCATTCCCCGGTCCCTCAAGAATGAAAGAGACACGGCTGTGTGCAACTTGCTGAAGACAAATTAGCTCCCTCATTCCCCTTTCACTCAGTATTGAGAGAGACACTGGCTGTGTGCAACTTGCTGAAGAGAAATCAGCTCCCACATTCCCAGCTCCCTCAGGGTGAGAGAGACACTGGCTGCGTGTGCTGTACTCGCTGAAGTGAAATCAGCTCCCTCATTCCCACCTCGTACTCCTTCAGGAGTAAGAGAGACAAACTGGCTGTTTGTGTGACTCACTGAAGATAGATAAGCTCCCTCATCTTTACCACTCCCCAAGAAATGAGAGAGACACTGGCTGTGTGTGACTCACTAAAGTGAAAATCAGCTCCCTCATTCCACCATCCTCAGGAATGACGAGAGAAGACTGGCTGTGTGTGACTCGCTGAGTGAATCAGCCCTCATCTCTATTCCCACCTCCCTCAGGAATGAGAGAGACACTGGCTGTGTGTGACTCACTAAAGAGAAATCAGCTCCCTCATTCCCACCTCCCTCAGGAATGAGAGAGACACTGGCTGTGTGTGACTCGCTGAAGTGAAATCAGCTCCCTCATTCCCAACTCCCTCAGGAATGAGAGAGACACTGGCTGTGTGTGACTTGCTGAAGTGAAATCACAGTGAAGAGGCTGAAGACAAAACACATCCCTTGTGCCTCGGTGAGTCTTCTTTCAAGGTGCTAGCAATCTTATAAATAGTGTGATTTCTAGCTACATCTGAGCATGGATTTTTTTGGTAAAACAAAGCCACAGGGCGCAGTACTGAAGGACTTATGTTGGACCTGTCATTAGGTTTATTGGTCAGTATTAATGAATCCTTGCTGTCATCTAATGCATCACCTCGGGTGCCAACCTCTAGCGTGGCCTAGGAGCCTCCATCAAAGCTTGGCATCATCATTCCCAACTTGAGTGACAGCAAACCTAATGCACACACACTAGTCCCCCCCCCGCAACAAGGGGGTCTAGCACAGAAAAGGTCAAGCTGCCTAAATGAAAGTCCGTTGTTATGATTTTTTTGGGGTTTTTTATAGTAGTTATATTCCTGTACATAGGGGACAGTATTATAGTAGTTATATCCTTGTACATAGGGAGCAGTATTATAGTAGTTATATTCTTGTACATAGGGGGCAGTATTATACCGGTAGTAGTTATATTCTTATGTTATATGCTATGTTACAGCCACCATTGCTGAGTATTCTTTATGTCAAGGATTTGTGCTTGAGTTGGGCGGTAATATTATAAAATAATAAGATAATTACAAGGAGTATGTAATTCTCTATAAATAAAATATACTACATCTATCCTCGGCATCAGGCAGCCTGACACCTGGATGAGGATTGCTCTCGTTCCCTGGAAATCCTGCATTCTCGTGACGTCCATCTTATCGGAGCGTTGCAGTGTGACTGACAGACGGAACGTTGTCCAATTCTTATTTCCTCCGGGAGATTGACCTCTTTGTTATGTTCATTTTATTCCGAGCTGTAGTTAATATTTCTTCGCTCCACTTCCTGGTGGTACACGCACCATCTGCACTGCACTTGGGCAGGATCCAGATGCCATCAACTGCCTCAATCTTGATGCAACAGACACACATTGGTTTTATTCGGGGACATGTTATATTTACACAGATCACAACACTAAGATGTATCCTCCTGTGCCAGACTTCATTACCACGGCCAACACAATGGAGGATGTTCTCAGAGACGAGGCAGCCAAGCGGGGAAGACGTTGTACACGCTGATGACTTGGAAGGACAACCATATTATGGAGCGGAGACTCCTCCATCGCTGCCGTCAGCATCCAGATAGACACTTTAATTTACTTCCTAACCAAGAGAGCGCGTCCGTTACAGATGTGTCCACCATTGCCTTAGCCGGAGTTTGGTTAGGAACTCAAATTTCTTTAGAAACTGGTTTCACGTAATATCACGACAAACACAACAACATCATTGCCCCCTGGACCTGCAGAAAGTCAATCTTACAGGATACACCGTTATCTAAGGCACCTACTCCCATGAGAAGGTGCCTGAGCAATAATGCAACAAGTTCTCTAGTGTCACCCTACAAAGATGTCCATATAGTTTGACTTCTTAAGATTTACTTACCCGGTCCTTTCGCGATCCAGCTGCGTGTTCCGTGTGGAGGATTCGGGTCTTCCGGCGATTCACTAAGGTAGTTCCTCTGATGTCCACCAGGTGTCACTGCTGCGCTGAAGTTCATCTGAGTGTACTGAACTTCACCAGGCCAGGCCGCATGCAGGTAAGCGCGTGTCAAGCGACACTATCTTTTTTAAATACGGCAGTTTTTCCGGAATCCGCCCCCCCCTCCCGATTTCCGCCGCGTGCATACCGGCGCCGTTGCGCCACAATCCGATCACGTGTGCCAAAATCCCGGGGCAATTCAGGGAAAATCGACGTAAATCGGAAATTTTCGGATAACCCGTCAGCACAACGCGAATTGGGCCCTTAGTAAATGACCCCCTGTCTCTTTACTTTCTTATAAATCTTTTCTTCCAGCTGTCACTAGGTTTGATGCTCAGAGTGGTTTCCAGGCCAAATTACTAACACCCCATACATAGAATAGGTCCTCAGTATCACATTGGTGACACCCAGCACCCCCAGAGATGAGCCATTCTTAGAAGAGACTAGAACAGGAAGCCTATGGCGCCATTCCCTGTGTAGTGTTCACACCAGGTTACTGCAGAACATCCCGTTCATCCGTTTCGGTGACTGGACCTCCACTGACTTTTCCAGTCACAGCTTCCGGATTTGAACAAATTGCAGCAATAATGTAAAGATATCTGAAATATTGGCACAATATCCTTTACCGTTCCATCACTCATATCCATCTCACTTCCTCAGTCACCTGGAGATCCAATAGAAACCTGGGCTACATGCAAAACCAGCAATGGATAGGAGGACAATCCAGCTGAGACTTTGTCTTTCCAAAACTAAAGTAATAAGTTATTTACATGCCTTGCAACCGTATGGAGATGTCCTTTCCATCTGTGACGAGAACATAGAACTGGTCCGTAGTGTTTAAGGCTGTGAAGACCACAAAGGGGTTCCTCAGGGCTCAGTCCTAGGTCCTCTCCTCTCAGTATTGGGGTTCCTCAGGGCTCAGTCCTAGGTCCTGTCCTCTCAGTGTTGGGGTTCCTCAGGGCTCAGTCCTAGGTCCTCTCCTCTCAGTGTTGGGGTTCCTCAGGGCTCAGTCCTAGGTCCTCTCCTCTCAGTGTTGGGGGTCCTCAGGTCCTCTTCTCTTCTCCCTCTATACTGCCCCCATTGGACAAACCATCAGCAGATTTGGTTTCCAGTATCATCTCTATGCTGATGACCCCCAGCTGTATACTTCTGCACATAACATTACCCCTGCCTTACTGCAGAATACCAGTGACTGTCTCTAACATCATGTCCTCTCTCTTCTTGAAATCTTTCTAAGACTGAACACAATGGGGCAGATTTACTTACCCGGTCCGTTCGTGATCCAGCGGCGTGTTCTCTGCATTCGGATCCGGCCGGGATTCACTAAGGTAGTTCCTCCGCCGTCCACCAGGCTGCGCTGCTGCACTGAAGAGCATCTGAACGCACTGGAATTCACCAAGCCGGACCAAGTGAAGGTAAGCTCGTCCCAAGCGACACTTTTTTTGTATTAAATGCAGCGTTTTTTCCGAATCTGTCGGGTTTTCGCTCGGCCACGCCCCCCGATTTCCGTCGCGTGCATGCCGGCGCCGATGCACCACAATCCGATCGCGTGCGCCAAAATCCTGGGGCAATACAGGGAAAATCGGCACAAAACGGAAAAATTCGGGTAACCCGTCGTAAAAACGCGATTCGGCCCCTTAGTAAATGACCCCCAGTGTCTTTCCACCATCTACTAACTGACCAAACCCTGACCTCTCCATCTCTGTCTGTGGGATCACTATTGCCCTGGGGCCGCTGTCTTGGGGTTGTGCCGGACTTTGGCCTCTCCTTTTCACCGTATATACGATCTCTTACTCGGCCGCTTGCATCTCCAGAATCATCTCCAGAATTATCTCCAGAATCCGACCATTTCTGACAATGAAAACCTCCAAAATGCTAATTGTTGCGATGTGGCAATATAGCAAGTTCAGGTTGTGCAAGTCATTCTACGAGCATCAGATCTGGTGGCTTTGAGGACC
>WNYA01002693.1:0-31878 GCA_019512145.1 Engystomops pustulosus | reverse complement strand
GCAGCGCCAGTGTATATATAGTACATGACCAGCGCCAGTTGTATATATAGTGAAATGCAGTGCACAGTGGATATCTAGTGACATGCTGCGCCTGTGTATATATATTATAGTGATATATGGTATAGTGATATGACAGCACAGTGTTTATATTAGTGATTGCAGCGCCAGTGTAATATAGTGATATGCAGCGGCCGGCTGTATAGATCAGCTGAAAGTGCAGCGCCAGTTTTGTATATACTATAGTGCATAGATATAAGTGATATGCTAGCACCAGTGGTGATTATATAGTTATAGTGATATCAGCCCAGTGTATATTTTATATGATATGGCAGCGCCAGTGATATGTATATATAGTTGAATGCGCAGCGCCAGTGATTTTTCTATTATAGTGACTATTGTCGCGGCGTAGGTATAGTACTCGGTATCCGAGGTTTCGACCCGGCTCGAGCTCCGGTGCATTCCTCCAGGTTCCTAGCATGGTGTTCTGTAATTGACTGATGTAGTGACACAGGTTTTTTATCTCGCACGCCCCCAGTCCTCCCAGCGTGTATAGGTTACAACCCGCTCAGCCCCATGAGGCGCCTGTGACACACAAAATGCTGGAGGTGCAAACAACAGATTATCAGGAGAGTCTGAATCTACAGAAGAAACAGGCAATATATATTACAGACACAGAACATGCCCCTCATCTGTGCCAGGGTTATTGCGGTATATATCAGAACCACCAGGGTAATCTGCAGTGATGCTACAGCCAGAGCAGAGATGCCAAAGTCTTCATGGGACGATTCACATCTTGGCGCAGCTTCATATTCTGAATTGGTTAAGGTATACACACTACACAGTCGGTCCCCGCGGTGTGTATACACACCACAACACACACACACACCAGTCAGGGCTTCCCCGCGGGTTATACACACACAGTACAGGGCCTTCCCCGCCGAAGTGTATGATACACACACAAAAGGGCGTCTCCACGGAGGGGTATAACACCACAGGCAGGGCTCCCGGCGGTGTATACTTCACACACAGTCAGGGCTCCCCCGGGTGTGTTATATACACACACAGTCAGGGGCTCCGGCGGTGTATATTAAACACACAGTCGGGCCCCCCCCGGGGTTTTTTTTTTTGTATATACACAACAGTCAGGGCTCCCCCGCGGTTGTATTAAACACACAGTCAGGGCTCCCCCGCGGTTGTATACACACACAGTCAGGGCTCCACACCGGTTGTAATCACACACAGTGGGCTCCCCGCGGCTGTATATACAACACAGTCAGGGCTCCCCCGCTGGTTTCATTGTATAGACACACACAAGTAGGGCTCCCCCGCGGTGTAATAAACACACAGTAAGGGCCCCCGACGGTGTTTGTATAACACACACAGTCGGGTCCCCGCGGGCATGTATAACACACACAGTCAGGGCTCCCCGCGGTTGTATATCCACAGGCTCCAGTCAGGGCTCACCAGCAGGTGCTGTAGCACTTTGTTGTATTATACACACACAGTCAGGTTCCCCCGCGGTGTACTATACACACAACGTCAGGGCTCCCCGCGGGTTGTATATAACACACACAGGTAGGGACGCTCCCAGCGGTGTATATACACACACGTCAGGGCCCCCGGAGGGCTTGTATATTACAACACACAAGTCGGGCTTTCCCCCCGGGGATTGTATATACACACACGTCAGGGCTCCCCCGCGGTTTGTATATTACACACACAGTCAGGGCTCCCCAGCGGGTTGTTGTTTTTGGTGTATGGCACACACAGTCGAGGCTCCCCCGCGGGGTTGTATATACACACACAGTCAGGCTCCCGCGGAGGTATATAAACACACAGTCAGGGCTCCCCCGCGGTAGTATATACACACCAGTCGGGTCCCCCGCGGTGTATATACACACACAGTCAGGGCTCCCGCGGCTGTATATAAACACACAGTAAGCGGCTCCCCCGCGGATGTATATACACACACAGTCAGGCTCCCCAGCGTGCTATATACACACACAGGTCAGGGCTCCCCGGGTGTTGGGTATTACACACACAGTCAGGGATCCCGCGGTGTATAACAAACACAGTCGGGCTCCCCCGCGGTGTCGTATTATACACACAGTCAGGGCTCCCGCGGTGTATATATACACACAGTCAGGCCTCCCCGGGTTTTGTATCTATACAAACAGTCAGGGCTCCCCCGCGGTGTATATAACACAGGCAGGGCTCCCGCGGTTTTGTGGGCGGTGTTTTGTTGTTTTTTTCTTTGTTGTTTTGTATATACACACACAAACAGTCAGGGGCTCCCGGCGTTATGTTGGTGTGTTTGTTGTACACACACACCGTCGGCTCCACGGCGGTGGTTGTAGCGTGTATATTACAACAGGTCAGGGCCTCCGCGGAGGTGTATATTTTACACAGTCAGGGCTCACCCGAGGTTGTATATACACACAGTCAGGGCTTCACCGCGGTTGTATCTTGGATTTAGACACACACACACAGTCCAGGGCATCCCCGACGGTGTATATATAAAACAGTTCAGCGGCGGCTCCCCGCGGTTTGTATATACACAAGTCTCAGGGCTCCCCCGCGGTGTATATTTAACACATCAGGGCTCCCCCGCGGGGTATATACACAAGTCAAGGGCTACCCGCGGTGTATATCACACAACAAGTAAGGGCGCCCCCGAGGTGTATTGTATATACACAGTCAGGCTACCCTCCCCCCCCCCAAACCTCCCAACGCGGTGTATGTATTTACACAGTCGGATCCCCCGCGGGTGTATGTATATACAAGTAGGGCTCCCCCGCGGTCTGTATGTAGATACACAGTCAGGGCATCCCGCGAAGGTGGTATATACACAGTAGGGGGCTCCACCGACGGGTTTGTATAACACAGTCAGGGCTCCCCGCGGGGTGTCTAACACAGTAAGGGCTCCCCCGCCGGTTTGTATATACACACGTCAGGGCGACATCCCCGCGGGGATATACACAGGTCAGGGCTTCCCCCGCGGGTTATACACAAGTCAGGGCTCACCCAGCGGTGATATACACAGTCAGGGCTCCCAGCGGTGTATATACACAGATCAGGCTCCCCGCGGTGTATATTACACAGTTCTATCCCCCCCCCCCAAGATTACCAAAACACAACGCTGCACCAATGCCCCCTGTGCACCCACCTGAGGGGGTCTGCAGTCCAAGTCCAGGGCTTCATAAAAACTAAACATACAAGAACACAAGATAAAAAACAGTATAATAAAATGATTGCTAAACCTACATCTATCCCCAAAGTGTGCCAATAAAAAGTACAACTCACGACCGCAAAATACAAGTCCCCAAAAAAATCACTGGGACCCCTTATAAAGCCCTATGGTGGAGGATCACAGGCGACTGTGCTCCCACATGAGACTAGGGCCGCCCCCTCTGTGGGCCGCAGCCGCCAGGGTAGTTCTGTGGGGGATTCCTTGTGCGTCGGGTCTGGCGACGTCCTGGTGGGGATTCTTCGGGTCGGTATCTGGCGCTAGTTCTGTGGGGATTCTTCCGGGTCGGTATCTGGCGCTAGTTCTGTGGGGATTCTTCCGTAGGCGGGTCTGGACGCCAGTCTAGTGGGGATTTCCTCCGGGCGGTATATGGCGCCACAGTCTGTGGAGATCTTCTGGGTCGGTATCTTGGCCCCACCAGCCGTGGAAAGATAGGAGATTCTTTGGGTCGTGTTATATCTCGGCGCCAGTAGGTGATGAATTATTCGGGGGTATCTGTGTCGCTAAGTCCTGTGGAGATTCTCGCCTAGGTGTCGGTATGTAGTCTGGCGACCCAGTCGGTGGAGATTCTCGGGCGGATCTGGCCCCAGTCCTGTGGCAATTTTCTGGGTCGGGTATATGGCGCCAGTCCTGTGGAAGATTCTTATGGAGCGGTATCTGGCGCTAGTTCTGTGGGGATTCTTCTGGTCGGTATCTGGTGCTAGTTCTGTGGGGATTCTTCTGGGTCGGTATCTGGCGCCAGTGCCTGTGGGAGATTTTTCTGGCGGTTCTGGAGCCAGTACTCGTGGATTCCCAGTTGGGAGTAGTCTGGGTCGGTAGGATCGGAGCCAGTCCGGTGGAGATTCTTTGGCGTCGGTATATGCGCCAGTCTGTGGAGATCTTCTGGGTCAGTATTGGCCGCCAGTCTGTGGAGATCTTCTGGGCCAGTATCTGGAGGCCAGTCATGTGGAGATTATTCTGGTCCGTATATGGGGACTAGTTCTGTAGGGGATTATTTTGGGGTCGGTATCTGGTGCTAGTTCCGTGGGGATTCTTTTGGCGTCCGTATCTGGTGCTAGTTCTGTGGGGCTTCTTTTGGGTCGGTATCTGGTGCTAGTTCTGTGGGGATTCTTCTGCCGGTTCCGATCTGGGGAGCTAGTTCTGTGGGGATTCTTTTGAGGGCGGGTATCTGGTTGACGAGCTTGACACAGAAGGTTACGAAATACTAGAAACTGTCTATCCATTTGAAAATACCAACATGAAGTAATACATGACAGAATATAATCATATCAGTATGTGCTGGAAGCTAAATATATGACAAACACTATAATACAGTGATATATATGATATACATACAGTAGTGACGTCACGCACCATGTGACCGTTATATTCCCGGCCGCCGCAGTCCTGTCAGTTCCCGCCTTTTCCTCTGGGGCTGCGCGGCGGCTTCGGTCTTCCTCCGCGCAGTGTAGTCCCGGAGGTTTCGGTAGGATTATTACCGTCTCTATCATCGGTAATGAGGCGGCTGTGGCGGTAATGAGGCGGCTATGAAGGATTTTTAATAAAGATGAGTGTTTCCCGCAGGATGCGTTTCCATTAAGTTTAGCTTTCAGTCAAATCCCTCCGCCAGTGCTGGTGATGCGGTGTTACCTCAGTGCGCGGAGGAAGGCGGGGACGGTGTGCTGATGTGAGGTGAGGCGCAGAGGTTTTGTCAGCCGGGTATAAGGCACCGGCATCTTGATTGTGAGGTGGGCTGGATCCGGTGTGCGGTGAAAGGCGCAGGTGAGTGCCAGGGTAGTATGGCAACGGTTTTCAATAGGTTGTGAGGGATGAGGCCTTATGGGGGTGTGTGACGGTGTATGGAGGAGAGGTGTGAGGTATGGATGTTTTTTGGGTATAAGGCACAGGGGTTTGTTGTGAGGTGAGGTATAAGGCCAGGGGTGTGAGGCTTGAGGTATGGAGTGGATAAGGGTACTAGGGGTATTGTGAGGATGAGGGGTATGAAGGTATATAAGGCACAGGGGTGTGAGGTATGGTATGGAGGTATAAGGCACAGGGGTGGAGGTGAGGTATGGAGGTATAAGGCACAGGGGTGTGAGGTGAGGTATGTGAAGGACAGGAAAAAATGCACACAGGTGGTTGTTGATGGTGAAGAGCAATGGAGGTGTGAGGATTGAGGTATGAGCGTGTATAAGGCACAGGGGTTGTGAGGTGAGTTATGGATGGTATAAGGCACAGGGGCGTGTGAGGTTGAGGTATGGAAGGTATAAGGTATCAGGCTTATGATGTGTGAGGTGAAACGGTATGGAGCAGTAGAAGGCACCAGGTGGGTGAGGGATGGATCCAATCACAGTCTAGCTTTCCATTTCATATTCGAGGCAGGTATAAGGCACAGGGGTGTGAGTGTGAGGTGAGGGCGTTTATAAGGTACAGGGGAAATATGGTGAGGTTGACGGTATGGAGGAATAATGAGTACAGGGGTGTGTCGGTGAAGGTTGTTGGGGTTTATCAGGCACAGGTGTTTGTGAAGGGAGGTATGGAGGGTTGGTATAAGGCAAGGGAGATTTTGTTTTGTGGTTGTGGAGGGGCTGATGGTATGGAGGAATATAGGCACAGGGGTTTGTATGTGATTGTGCGGTAGTTGTGTATGGAGGAGGCTAAGGTACAGGGGTTGTGTGACGGTGAAAGGTATGGAGGTATGAAGGCATCAGGGGTTGTGAGGTGAGTATGGAACTGTTATAAGGCGTACAGAGGGTGTGAGGTGAGGTATGGAGGTAGATAAGGTACAGGGGTGGGAGGTATCGTATGGATGGTATAAGTGCACAGGAGGTGTTGAGGTGGGGGATATGGAGTAATATATGGCCTACAGGGTTGTTGAGTGTGTGAGGTATGGAGGAATAAGCACAGGTTGCGTGTATGAAAGGTGAGGTATGGAGGTATAGGCACAAGGGAGGTGAGGGTGAGTTATAAGAGAACAGGGATGTGTGAGGTAGGAGGTATAAGGAAACAGGGGTAGATGAGGTCGGTTGAGGAATAGGAATAAGGCCAAGCGGGGTGTGAGGGAGGTATATAGGACAGGGTGTGAGGGTGAGGTATAAGAACAGGGGTGTGAGGTGAGGTATGGGGAGGGTATAAGGCACCGGGGAATTGAGGTATGGGAGGATAAGGATGCCACTAGGGGTGTGAGGTGAGGTTTAAGGCACATGGGGTTTGAGGTGATGGTATGGAGAGTTATTGTAGGCACAGGGGATTGTGAGGTGATAGTGTATGGATGTAAGGTAGAAGTTAGAAGGACAGTGGGATGTGAGGTGAAGGTATGGAGGTATAAGGCACAGGTGGGGGGTGTGACGGTGAGAGTATGGAGGTATAAGGCACAGGTTATGTTGTGAGATGTGTTGGAGTATGGAGAGGGGATAGCACAAGGGTGTGAGATATGGAGAATGTATAAGGCGCAGGCGGTGTGGAGTGAAGGTATGGCGGGTATAAGCACAGGGATATGTGAGGTGAGTATGGAGGTTATACGGCAAGGAGGAGGTGAGGTGAGGTATGGAGGTATAAGGCACAGGGGGAGTGAGGGGTATGGAGGTATATAAGGCACCGGGGTGTGACTGAGGTGAAGGATGGAGGTAAGGGTAGAAGGCACCGGGGTGTGCGGTGAGGTATAAGGACAGGGGTGGAGTGAGGTATGAGGTATTAAGGAAACAGGGGTGAGGGTGAGGTATGGAGGTATAAGCACAGGGGTGTGAGGTGAGGTATGGAGGTATAAGGCACAGGGGTGTGAGGTGAGGTATGAGGTATAAGCACAGGCGGTTGTGAGTGAGGGATGGAGGTTACTAAGGACAGGGGTGTTGAGGTTGAGGTATGGAGGTATTAAGGTACAGGGGTGTGATGGTGAGGTATGGAGAATAAGGTACGGGGGTTGTGAGGGAGGGTATGGAGGTAGAAGGCAAGGTGGTGTTGAGGGGAGGAGGAGGTATAAGGTACAGGGGTCGGGTGAGGTGAGGGGGTATGCGAGGTTATAAGGTACAGGGGTTTGAGGTGAAGGTATGGAGGTACATAGCGTACAGGGGTGGGAGGTGAGGTATGGGAGGTATAAGGCACAGGGGTGGGAGGTGGGAGGTATGGAGGTTCTAAGGCACAGGGGGGGTGTGAGGTATGGAGAGTATAAGGCACAGGGTGTTGAGGTGAGAGTTTGTGAGGTGAGTATGGGGTATAAGCGAACAGGGGTGTGAAGGGAGGTATGGAGGTATAAGGCGCAGGGGTGTGAGGTGAGGTATGGAGGTATAAGGCACAGGGGTGTGAGGTATGGAGGTATAAGGCACAGGGGGTTTGCTGAGGTGAGCGTCTGGAGGATAAGGTTACTGGGTGTTCTGTGAGTGCTTGAGGGTATGGTAGGTATAAGCGGACTGGGGGTGTGTGAGGTGATGTATAAGAGCACGGGGTGTGAGGTATGGGGTATAAGGCACAGGGGTGTGAGGTGAGCGTATGGACGGTATAAGGCACAGGGGTGTGAGGTGAGGTATGGAGGTATAAGGTACAGGGGGGTGGGTGAGGTATGGAGGTACAGGGGTGTGAGGTGAGGTATGGAGGTACAGGGGTGTGAGGTGAGGTATGGAGGTATAAGGCCTACAGGGGTGTGAGGTTGAGGTATAAGGAACAGGGGTGTGACTGGTGAGGTATAAGGCACGGGGGTGGGTGGAGGTATGGAGGGTATAAGGCACAGGGTGTGAGTGAGGTATGAGGAATAAGGCACAGGGGTGTGAGGTGAGGTATGGAGGTTATGGAAGGAATAAGGTACAGGGGGTGAGGTGAGGTATAATGAGCAACAGGGGGGTGTGAGGTGAGGTATGGAGGTATAAGGTACAGGGGTGTGAGGTGAGGATATGGAGGAATAGCGCGACTAAGACAGGTGGTGTGAGGTGAGTATGGAGGATAAGGCACAGGGGTGTGGAGGTGAGGTAAAGGAACAGGGGTGTGAGGTGAGGTTATGGAGGTATAAGGCACAGGGTGTGAGGTGAGGATAAGGAACAGGGGGGGTATGTTGAGGTGCTGTTGAGGTTGGAGTTTTATAAGGCACAGGGGTGTGCGGTGGGTATGGACGGGTATAATGCACAGGGGTGTGAGGTATGGAGTAAAGGTACAGGGGTGTGAGGTGAGGTAGGATGGAATAAGGTACAGGGGTGTGAGGTATGGAGGGTATAAGGACAGGGGTTGTGAGGGGAGGTATGGAGAATAAGTACAGGGGGTGAGGGGTGAGGTATAGCACAGGGGTGTGAGGTGATGGTATGGAGGTATAAGGCACAGGGGTGGTTGTGAGGTGGAGCACCCTAGGACAGTGATTTTGGCGAAACCTATGGCCACGGGTATCAGAGTGGCACTCAGGGCCTCAGCTAGGACAGGTTCACCAAAAGGACCAAATCACTCAAATCTTCCGGAAGCCCAGGCAAATCGAGAGAGATGACTGGTCAAGCACTATTTACAGCGACACCTCATTGACTGTTTGGAAACTAGGTCAGGTTATTAAAAGTGGAAGGTTGTTACAAGAAGTGCATGTCTTTGTTGTCCTCCTGCCTGACCCACATTCTTCATAAATACAGAGACACTATGGAGAGAAGCTCATAATTGGATGGTCGGATTTGCCCTCTTCTTTCAACTGTATTGGTGGCCTCAGGGGCACGATACAATAAAGCAAGTGAGAAAGGAACAGGTTATAGTGAGTACTGCTATAGGACATCAGGGTAAATTAGTGGTTTTGTTGTAGTTTGGGCACCTCGGTATCTAAAAGGAGTCGCCTCACTGTCCTAGGGAGAATGGGAGATGCGGTTGTTTCTGCTCCTTGATCGGGAGTCTCTAAAGGGGTTAACCGAAGGACCTGAGGGTCAGATCAGAGTCCACCACTACAAAAACCATCGCCAGAGTCGCCCCGTTTGCCTGAGACACATATATATATATATATATTATATAAAAACAACAAACAAAATAGGGAATTCACTAACAATGTTCATTTTGAGTTAACTTGAACATTTAAAAAAAAAAAAAAAGTACTAGAAGTCCCAAAAAACAACTTTTTCTTAACCACTTTTAATCCGAAATAATTTTTTATTTTTAAAGTAAACTGTTATAACCTTTTTAACTAGCTCTATGTGTCCCGAAAAAAAAACTCTCCAAAAAAAAAATATATATATCAGCCTCAGTTCTCTGTGCAGTAGCTCCCCCCCCCCCCCATCCACCCAATACACCTAGAGGGGGTGCAAGGGAGAATCCTTCTGCCCCCCACTCACCACATTCACATTACTAGGGAGACTACTCCGTCCCCAGACGTATCTGTGATCCCTAATTCCTGACAGTGTGGTTTCACATACAGTCAAATGTAATTACTACATACATTACACTGTAGCTACCTTAAGTTCTACCCCTCCGATGGAGTACAAGTATGTACAATGTGTCCGATTCCTCTACAGGGAGCAACAACAACAACATCGAATTGGCAAATAATAGAAACTGGGTGTGTTGAGTGTGAGGTGCTGGGGAGTGTCGGGTGTCTGTAGGTGATGTCTGGTATATTATGCCATGGTGTATAGATGTCACTGTTGACAGTTGTATATTATTTCATCATCCAGGACTCTCGACGTGACATCCTGGACACGGCGGGCGCGTGTCGTCATCTCCCGGGCACACGGTGGCCGCGTGTCGTCATCTCCCGGGCACACGGCGGACGAGCGTGTCGTCATCTCCCGGGCACACGGCGGGCGCGTGTCGTCATCTCCCGGGCACACGGCGGGCGCGTGTCGTCATCTCCCGGGCACACGTTTCACAGAAGACATTTGTGATGACATCACGTGTAGTCGTGTGAGATAATGTCAGCTCATACCCATGCGATGCCATCGCTGCTCACTGACAATGTTATGTAAGAATTAATTTAAAAAAAAAAAAAATTTGATGACTCCGACTTTTCACTGCATCGTAATGTAAACTAAAAACACCCTAATCGCGTGGTGTGAGTGCAGCCATATAATCCCACAAGTTATATGGGAAAGCAACTATGACATCACCAGGACAGGCTATACATCACATGACTACATGGAGGTGACATCACCATGACTCGCTATACATATCACATGACCACATGGAGGTGACATCACCAGGACAGGCTATACATATCACATGACTACATGGAGGTGACATCACCAGGACAGGCTATACATCACATGACTACATGGAGGTGACATCACCAGGACAGGCTATACATCACATGACTACATGGAGGTGACATCACCATGACTTTTTAGGGGTGAGGGGGGCAGAGAATATGGAGCCGGGGGTATAAGGAACGAGGGGTGGAGAGGTGACAGGGACCAGGTGTAGGTATGGATGGGATAAGGAAAAGGGTGATGAGTGAGGTATGGAGTATAAGCACAGGGGTTGGGTGTGTTGTGAGGGGTGACTGGTATGGAGGTATAAGGGCACAGGGGTTGTGAGGGGAGGTATATGGATAGGGGTTAAGGCACAGGGGGTGCCTGTGAGGTGGAGGTATGGAGGTATAAGGCAAAGGGGTGTGGGTGAGGTAGGTATGGAGGTATAAGCACAGTGGTGTGAGGTGAGGTTATGAGAGGATAAGGCACAGGGAGCTGTGAGGTGAGAGCATATGGACGGGTATAAGGAACAGAGGGTGGGGGGTGAGGTGAGGTATGGAGGTATAAGGCACAGGGGTGTGAGGTGAGGTATGGAGGTATAAGGCGCCCAGGGGTGTTTTGTGACGGTGAGGTATGGAGGTATAAGGCACAGGGGTGTGAGGTGAGGTATAAGGCACAGGGGTGTGAGGTGAGGTATAAGGCACAGGGGGGGGTGTTTGTGAGTGAGGATGGGGGGTATAAGGCACAGGGGTGTGAGGGGGTATGAGGCACAGGTGTGTAGGGGGAGGTCTGGCGGATAGGCACAAGGGGTGCATGGGTTGTGAGGTTTTTTTGTGAGGTATGGAGGTATAAGGCCACAGGGGTGTGAGGTGAGGTATGGAGGTATAAGGCACAGGGGTGTGAGGTGAGTATGGAGGTATATGCTTTCTTGCCTTATCCTCCCCCGAGTACTCTTTTTCTCCCCTCCCTTTTTGTCCCTACTCGGTGTTGGGCGCGGAAGAAGTGATGAAAATAAAAAACTGAAAAAGGGATCGTCTCCCTGGCTGGGTCTGAACCGTAGGTTGACTGGTAGAACCGAGCGAGAAGGAACAGGCACGGGCCGGTAGGGCGGCGGGGGAGTGGGCGGGTGAGTGCGGGGCGCCAGTGCAGGGAGCATGGGGAGGTGACATAGGGAGGACCATTGCCTTGGGAGGGATCACCTAGCACCTCCCGCCGCGCCTAGCCAGGAAAGGGGACTAGATACCGGTGTGGATGGAGGGGTATTGACCAGCGCACTTAAAGTGGAGTGGAATGGTTGGGAAGAAGTGGAGTCTTCAGAGGGTCCAGTGAGCGGACGTCGCTCGGAGAGGCAGGGATAGGTGATAAGGAAAAGGTGTTTACGGTGATGGGGAGCTGGTAGGGAGGTTATATAAGGAAAAGGGGTCACTGTGAGGTGGGTTGTGAGGTGGTGAGTTTGTTGTGATGGGTGTTGTGAGTGGAGTGGAGGTTGTGAGGGAGGTATGGAGGTATAAGGCACAGGGGTTGTGCCCCACGTGTTGGGACCTGTGACAAGGGTGATTGAGTGGAAGGAGGAGTGAACGGGACGCGGGACGACAGGAACAGGGGGAGACGAACCCTGTTCGCCAACGGGACTTTGACGTGGGAGGCGGTGGGCCAGGACGGACCGAGGGAGGGAGGGGTCGGGAGATGAAGGCAAAACAGGGGGCGGAGGAGTGGCGTGCCCTGGAAGAGTAAGTGGCGAATGGGTAGCACGGAGAAGGGAGGGGGAACGCGGGTTAGGGGGGATCCGGGCATGTCGGTTGGGGGGGAGGGATCGGAGGGGGGAGAATATAAGCAAAAGGAGGCGGTTGGTTGCTGGGCTGGGGAGAGCGTTTTACGGGGGGGGGGTGTGAGGAGTCGACGGTATGGAGGATGGTTATAAGAGCCGAAAGGGAGGTGATATAGAGGTGACTCGTGGGTGCTGGTGGTGAGGTGGTGATGGGTAGGGGGTACTAAGAGGTTAATAAGGCCACGAGAGTCTCGTGCTGGGAGGAGTGTTTTGAGGTGAGGGTAATGGAGGTATTAAGGAACAGGGGTGGTTTGTGATGGTGAGGTTGGCTGTGGTGTTGAGGGGGTACTCTCAAATGGAGTAGGGTGGGGCTTTGGGGTGGTATATAAGGCCACAGGGGTGTTTGAGGGGTCGTTGAGGGGAGCGTCGGCTTTGAGAAGGGCACGGCGGCAGGGAAGGGTGAATAGGAAAAGGTGGGTTGTGAGTACGCGGATGGACGGGTGTATATGGGGTTTGAGGACGGGTATAACGGCAAAAAGGGGTGAGGGAGGGGGGGGAGAGGGGGGTAGCTGGGAAGGGGGGGAGATTGTATGAACTGAGGTGTTATAAAGTTGAGGTGGGAGCTTAATAAGGTGATTAAGGTATGGAGAAGGAGGTAATAGGAATTGGAAATAAGGTGTGAGGTGGGGGAGGCCCTGGACCATCCACTTAATTAAGAAGTGGAAAGAGCCAAAGTTAGGAAAGGAAAAAGAGGCGGAAGAAAAGGAAATAAACCGAAAAAATTACAGGCAGAAAAGAGCATTTGTGGACAACGGCGGATAAATGTGAGGGAAAGGTTGATGGATGGAGGATATACTATGCACAAAGGCGGTTGAGATCGTGTCTGTGAGAGGTGCTTAGCTAGACCATGGTGGGTAGTGGCAATTTCAGGCCATTCAGCCTGGGACGAGAGCGGTTCATATTAAAGGAAACAGCCGGCCAAAATCCATTTGGTAGTATTAAAATCTTCGTGAAGCCCCAGAAACTAATCTTAAGAGATTGCTGAGTTTGCCTCTAGGGCACATTCACAGCCGACACCTCAGTGACTCTGTTTGGAAAAACTGCTTTTGACAAAGATGAGAAGGTTCAATTGTGTTTACAAGAAGTGCCATTATCTTGTGCCTCCTGCTGGACCACATAACCGTTCTTCATAAAACAGAGACACTCTGGGAGAGAAGCTAAACCCGTCCGTAGGCTGAATATTTGCCCACATCTTTCAAATCTTTTAACTTATTGGTGGCCTCAGGGTGGCCGAATTTTTGTTTTTTTTACAATTATAAAAGAAGTAGAGAGATAGAGTGGAAGAACAGTGGAGTTAGAAAAAGTTACTGCCTTTCTAAAAAGGGCACATGGCACATCAGGGTAATTGTGGAAGGTAAACAAGTGGGTTTTTGTTTGTGTATGTGTTGGTTGTTTGTTAGAGTTGGGCCACTGCGGTCTCTCTGAAAAAAGGCGCCAAACAATGCCTAGGGGAGAGGAAGATAGGGAGATAGAGATTGATTTTATAGAGATGCCCGGTTTTGTTTCTAGCTCTCCTCTGATCGAGTGGAGTGAGTCTACTAAAGGGGCGTCTCTCAAACCCCAGGGACGTTAACACACACTGACTGCGGGTCCAGATCAGAGTTCACCAATCAAAAAACCAGATCCGCCCAGAAGAAGATCGGCCACGTTTGCCTGAGACATATAATAGATTATATGATACTATATATAGATATATATATAGATAATTATAATATTATTATATTATTAAATAATAATACTTGTTTACAAAACAAAATAGGGATTCACTAACAATGTTTCATTTTGAGTTGAACTTGAAAATTTAATTTTTTTTAAAAATAAAAAAAAAAAAGAAACAAAAGGTATCATGTACTATAAGTCGACATAAAAAAAAAAAAACTTTTTTTTTGAAACCCACTTTTAATCCGAAATAATTTTTTATTTTAATAACTGCTGTAGAACCTTTTAACTAGCTCCTTTATGCTTGTCCCGAAAGAAAAATAAAACTCTCAAAAAACAAAATATATATAGCAGACCTCCCTCAGTTCTCTTGTGCAGTAGCTCCCCCCCCCCTCCCCCCCCACTCCACCAATACACTAGAGGAGGGCTTAAGGGTAAGTAATTCCTGTCTGCCTCTCCCCAACCACCACATTCACCATTACTAGGGAATGGGAGAGACTACTCCCGTCCTCAGACGTTGTATCTGGTGATCCCCTAATCCTGATGCAAGTGTGAGGGTTCACATACAGTCCAATTACTTTACTACATACATACACTGTAGCTACCTAAGTTTACCCCTCCGATTGGAAGTAGTCACAAAAAGTACAATGTGTCCGATCATCTACAGGAGCGCAACAAACAAACCAACATCGAATGGGTGCAAAGTAAATAGAAACTGGGTCGTGGGGCCTTCGAGATAAGCATTCCAGAGCTCTCCAAAGGTGAAATGGGGGGGAAGTGTAAAAAGGTGGGGGGAGATTGATGGTGTGAGGTGTTATGGGGCGGAGATGGTGTCGGGTGTTGTGTAGTAGGTGATTTGTCTGGGATATTATGCCATGGTGTATAGGATTGTCAATGTTTGACAGTTCAGTTGTAATTATTTCATAATCCAGGACTCCCGACGTGATCCTGGACAGGCGGGGGAGCGTGTAGTTCATCTCCAGGGCACACGGTGGACTCACGGGACCCGCGTGTTCGTAATCTCCCGGGAAAAAGGGGAATTGAGGGTCAACGAATAGACGGAGTGTCGTGAAGAGATAAGGACAAAAAGGAGAGGGGGACGCGTCGTGTGTAAGTCATCTCAAGGGCAGGCACACGGCGGGCCCCCGCGTGTCGTCATCTCCGGGCACACGTTCACAGAGAGACAGTTGTGATGACTATCAGTGTAGTTCCGTTATTGTGATGATAAGTCCGCCTCATTATCCATGCGATTGCCATCGTGCTCACTGACAATTGTTATGTAAGAATTCATTAAAAAGAAAAATAAAAAAAATTTATGACTGCGCTTCACTGCATCGTAATGTAAACTAAAAAACACGCCCCCTAATCGCGTTGTGGGCTGAGTGCTGCCAGCCATATAATCCACAAGGTTATAGGGAAAGAAAATATGCAAGAACAGGACAGGCAGTTAAAAGAAAGATGAATAAAAGTGGCCTAGATAGATAGGCATACAGGCCGGTGACAAAACCATGACTCGTCCATATATTATCAATATGCACAACATATGGATGACAGGTGAACAATCACCCGGGACAGGGACCCAGGTACATATCACATATGACTAAATGGGAGGCGACATCAACAGGGACAGGTAACATCACTAGACTACAGGGACCGTAGGTTTAGGTTGACATCACCAGGACCGGCTTATTACATTCACATGACTAAATGGAGGTGACATCACCAGGACAGGATAGAAAGAAACAGGACGACATGGACGAAGCGAAGGCGCTATGGGGGGGTGTGCGGGGCCATCCACCATGACTCGCTATATATTTATCACATGAACCACATGGATTCCAGGTGACATCACAAGGACAGGCTGGAACGAGGCGATACATCTACTTATGACCACTACATCGGACAGGGGTGACATCAGCAAGCTGACAGGACAACAGTCCATGACTACATGGACATTTTTTTTTTCTCCCTTTTGTTCTTTTTCTTTGGGGGGTGGCAGAGTGGGGGGTGGTGGGGGGTGACATCACAGAGGACTCGCTTCTATACATCACATGACTACATGGAGCACGGATATGCTGGTGAACAATTAACCAGGACAGGCCTATATTATTATTTATAAACACAATGACTACATGGACGTGGGGAACATAACCAGGGACTCGCATCACATGACACATGGAGTGGTGAGCATCACCAGACCTCGCATCAAGGAAGATAAAGTGAGAGGGGCCAAAGTGGTATGGATTGCGAGGTAAATAAACAGGAACTAGAACTCAAATGGGGACTACAGGGAGGTGTGGTACATCACCAGGACTCGCATCACATGGGACACATGGAAGGTGGGACCACACCAGGACTCGCATCACATGACTACATGGAGGGTGACTCACCAGGACTCGATCACATGACTACATGGATTGTGACATCACCAGACTCGCTTTATAATCAATATGACTACATGGAGGGGTCGGGGTTTTGCATCCCGGGTGACGCATAACCGCAGGACTCGCCAATACATGACACATGGAGAGGTGAATAAAACCGGGACTCGCTTCACCTTGACTACATGGAGGTGACCATAGCCAGGACTCGCTTATAAGACACACATGAGTCTACATGGAGGTGACTCACCAGGACTCGCAGAAACATCAAATGAACACCATGAGGTGACATCACCAGGACTCGCTCTTTATATACATAAATGAAGTAAATGGACCCTTGGTGGACAGCAAAACCGGAAAGAAGGAGGATTTATAAAGTAACAGGAATACAATGGAGGGGTGGAGTGACATCACCAGGACAGGCTATACTATACATCACAGACTACATGGAGAGGTGACATCACCATGGAAAGGCTATACATCCATGACTAACATGGAGGGGAAATAACCAGAACTCGCCTTACATCCACATACTACTGGATTCGCTCGGGGGGGTGACATCACAGAGGACTCGCTAACATCACACCAGAGACATGGATGCGGGGTTACGACATCACCAGGACTCGCTATAATCACATGAATCTAAATGAAGGGGGACATACCCGGATCGCTATGATACATCACATTGACTCATGGGAGATGGGGTGGGTTGGAGTAGAGTGTGGTGACATCACCAGGACTCGCTAACATCAAATGACTACATGAAGGTTGACATTCACCAGGACGAGCTATACATCAAGTGATACATGGATAGGTGACATCATCCGGACTCGTCCTATCACAACTCACATGACTACTATTGGACAGGGGGTGAATCACCAGGACTCGCTATAACCATACATGACTAAATGGGGTGACATCACCAGGACTCGCTATACATCAAATGATAAATGGATTTTCTCCTTTGGGGGTGACATCACCAGGACTCGCTATACCATCACATGACTACATGGAGGGGACTCACCAGGAATCCCGGCCTGATACATCACATGACTACATGGAGGTGGACCATCACCAAGGACTCGCTCTATACATCACATGACTACATGGGAGGGAGAAGGTGACTCCATCGCAAGGACTCGCTATATACATCACATGACTACATGGGAGAGTGAAATCACCAGGACTGCATACATGCACAGACTACATGGAATAGGGGGGTTTGACATCACAGGACTCGTATACATCACAGGACTAATGGAATGTGAAACACCACAGGACTCGCTTATACCATACAGACTACATGGAAGGTGACATCACAGGACCGCTATACTCACATGAACTACCTATGTGAACTCTGGGTGACATCACCAGGAACGCGCGATACATCACATGGGACTACATGGAGGTGACATCACCAGGACTCGCTATACATCACATGACTACATGGAGGTGACATCACCACGACTCGCTATACATCACATGACTACATGGGGGTGACATCACCACGACTCATGTATGTGTCCAGTGCTCTGTTGTCTTCTATAAGGCCCGGATAGTGACCCTTGATGGGGGAATGGATCTCCAGACTAAGGCTGCGGTCACATGTGGCGTTATGAACCCGTTTTTGGCCGTTTTTAGTAGTCCGTTAAAAATGCTTGCATTTTTTGAAGACACATCCATTTTTGATCGGTTTTAATTAAGATATTTGGGAAAACCGGTCAAAAACGGATGCATATTTTAACGGACTGTTTAAAAACGGGCCAAAAACGGGTTCAAAACCCCACGTGTGACCGCAGCCTTACCTGCACAACAGTGCTTCATCCCCTAGCCGTGCATCTACATTGTACTTACACTTGTGCAGAATGTCAGCTATTTCATCTTTACACTTGTTTAAGATCATCCTGTTTTTTTACTTTTCTATGAGGAAGTTTGTGTTTGTTATTTTAACCCCTTAATGGCGCAGCCATTTTACAGCTTAAAGGGGTTTTCCCCATCAGGAAGGACATTTACATTTAATTTCATTTATTTGCCATCTGTAACATTTCTTTAATTGGATGTTATTTTAAAAAAATGTTCCTGTGTGAACATAATTTCTCATAAATGTCACCATGTTGTTCCTTAGAAACGAGAGCTTCCTTGGATACGACCACCTCACATTTTGGCAGCGGTGGCCAGACATGGTTATAGAGTCCTGCCTGACCTGCAGTAACTCCCGAACATTTCATATACAAAAACCTTTTGTGTCTTTGTGCAATCCCTCCAGCAGAGGTGGTCGTATCCAAGGAATCGGTCTCGTTTCTAAGGGACTATATCACTACATTTATGAGAAATTATCTTCACACAGGTAGATTTTTTTTAATAACCTCCAATTGAAGATGTGAATGCCGAGACGAGAGTATACCCCTGGGCTCAGTCCCATTTTTTGGATTCCGACTTGCGTTGCTTTATATGGTTATAACTTTTGAACACTGTTACTTATCAAAGTTATTCTGAGATTGTTTTTTCCCCACATGTTGTACTTTATTTTAGTGGTAAATTTTGGCTGGTGAGATTTGCAATTATTTACAAAAAAAAAATTTAAAAAAAATTGGCAAATTTTTCAAAAAATTCATCATTCTGGAAATTCAAAATCATTGCGTTTTCAGACAGATTTACCCCCTAAATGAGTTTCCGAATAATATTTCCCATATGTCTACTTTACATTTTCATAATTTTTTAAATGTCTGGATAAATTATTTTGAGGTCACGCGGCTTACAAATCGGTTTTCCGTATTTTCAGAATTGACCATTTTGGGGATAAGTGCTCTTTTGAATGAAATTTTACATATTTAGCATCACAACCCCTTATATATCAACCCATTTTCAAATCTGCCCCCCTCATGCTATCAGACACAGCTTTTAGGAAGATTGTTAACCCCTTGAGATCTTCATAGTAATTGAATCAAAATGGAGGTGAAATTTAGAAAGGTCAAGTTGTGCCGATTATACGTTCATTTAGCCCTAAAATTTACACATTTCCAAAAGATAAAAAGAGAAAACACATCATACAATTTGTTATACAATTTCTCCTGAGTTCAGAGAGACCCCCCAGATGTGACCGTTACTTGTTTTATGGGCGCACAGCGAGGCGCAGGAGGGAAGGAGGGACCTGCAGCTGCCAGGATTTTAGTTTCCTCATTGGCCCCTTTTGTAGGCTATAAAATATTTCGGTTTTTCGTTATTGGGGGCCATGGGGCATTTTTTTTGCGGGATGAGAAGCTTTTTTCAGTGTTACCATTTTGGGGTTGGTTTCTCCCATTGTTGAAAATTTAGGAATATTTTTTCGAGGGCAGGAGTAGAAAAGCATCAATTCTGTACTGGATTTTTAATCATGTTATATTTATTTTGTATTGCAGGGTATTCGCAGTGTCAAATTGTGGGGGAAAGACCCCCCAAAGGCATGTTAAATGCAGCGGTTTTGCTGACTACGGCATTTAACGGGTTAAGCGTCCGTGATCGGAGCCCACTCCGGCCGCGGGTGTTACACTGGGGTGTCAGCTATTAGTTATAGCTGGCACCCCGTATGTCCCGATGCCTATTTGGCTCAGATCTTGAGCTGAACCGGTATCAGCGCTGCGTCCGATATACCGGTATATTGCCCCAGTCTGGTTACTCCAGACTTACTCATTATCTGACACATTGCTCTGCTTAAACTCTCTGTACACATGTTTTAGTTACTCTGTTTGCGTCATTGCTTCAGGTTTGTTTCGGTTGTTAATGTAACATTTTTCCTTTAAGTTTTATTAACGATGGAGCAGCCAGTTAACCCAGATACCACCAAAGACACAGAACCTGCAGCAGATGTTACTGCTACACACGGTCCGGACACCAAGCAAGAAGACATTAGTGGGCCAGTGATGCCTGGGAGCACCACGCCGGCATCCAGCACTACTCAGCCTCTTCCCAAACACTACTCAGGCAGCAAGTCTCTTAAGACTAGGAGGAGAGTATCTGAGAAAGTACCAGAGTCCTCCAAAACTGCACACATATCCCGGTCAGATGGGAAAAGCAAAGTCGCATCACAAAGCAGCGCCAGCCTTGTTTCCATCAGAAGTATGCAGCAGCAACCTTTGAAGCACCGGCGCAGCATGCACACTGTCCAGAGGCTCCATGAGATGTTAAAACAAAATCAGGTGAGTGCATTCTTAAGGAAGCTGGGGATTGTGGGTAATGGCGAACAGCAGCCAGTTACATTGTTTACTATGAAATTACAATTACTGTATTACACAGAAAAATAGGAAAATGTCTTCACTCCATATGATCCCACTAATCTTAAGAATGGAAGGGCTACAGCCTTGATTTACTTCTATGGCCCTTTCACTTACATAAGGCCTGAGGTCAGATGGCTGTACAAGGAACTGCAGCAACATCTACAGATGCAAAAAGAAAAGGTGTTGATGGAGCTGCAGCGCTAAACCGGTGCTGCAACATTTTAAATCTTAGTATTAACAGCGTTCCCCTCGGTTGGACACAAAAATCATCAAGAACATGGCATATGCTAGTGATAAAGATAACTTCACTAGATGGAGATACCTGTTTAAGGAAACTTTTTTAAAATTGCTTCCTCAAATGTTCATAGCTGTGCCCCTTGTGTATATTCCTGGAAAAGGAACATACATGAAAAATGTCCTTTATCATAACATATAACTGCTTCACACCTACAACTGAAATTCACAGATTGTAAAGCCAAAAGGCTGTCTAGCCAAACTCTGTTAGGCAAAGCACTGCACGAGGCATGTAGGGAGCGTTTAAAGAGGGCGCAGGATGACAGACAGGACAGTGTGCTCTTTGGTTAACACTCCAAAATGTTAAATTGACTGTATTCAACATGTATAGGACAACTGTTATCCCTCCATATCTCGTACTAATGATAGCAGAATATAATGCCATTTAACATGCCTGAAACCCATATAAATCTGAAGAAAGGAAAAGGTACAGCTATAAAGAGACACAGGCTTAAACCCTACACATACAAAAGGCATCTACTAAGGACTCTGATTGTCAACCTGCAGATGAAAATGTTAATAACACATCATTCGTACTTTATGTTATTGTATTTTTTTGAAAACTCAAAAAACATAAAAAAAAAATAAACTGAGATCCCCAAGCTGTCACCTACCTACTTACTGGCCCCACCCTAAGCAATAGAATACGGTACAATAGAAGGCACAAGCATGATATGGAGCTGAGATATGAAAATATAACCAGCAAGGTCTGATGGAACTGAGCAGGTATACAAGCAGATCCCAGATGCCGCCCCCAGCAGCAGCTGTCCATCAGGCTAGTAACCCTTGCTGGATAGAGCTGAACTGCAAAGAGCAGGGTGTGGCTCAATAAACCCAAATCACAACGAAGGCTAAGTCACAGTTCACACACTGGAAACACAAACAGGAAATAACGCCACCTAATTTGCCAGCAGTGGATATCGAAACTTTTTGGCATGGGTGTCACACGGTGTCTTTGGATCTTTGGTATCCAAACAGCAAACATGGTGATAGAAACGATCAACGCGTTTCAGAGATTAGCGTCTTAGACGCTAGTAGTCAAAACGCATTTTGTGATTTTACAACTTAAATTCCTCCATGTGAGAACCCAGTGGCAGGATTTATGGTTTTATATCAGAATATAACCAATCCTATAATCCTTCAGTGGAGTCCGTCAGTCACTTATCTTCCCACCCTATTTGCTTGAATTTGTGACACAGCATTCAAACTGAGCCTCTGAAGTAAATGTGCACAGAACCATATAGCATACCCATTTTATTAGCCTGTTTTGTAACATCGCTATGCTCTGTCTTCCAGCTGAAACATAAAGAGGAAAGAGAATACCGCAGAGCTAAAATTGATTCCCGCTATGAGTATATATTTGTGATATTAGCGCAAAGACTGGATCTGGAACGCACGGACATTGAAGAGCTTGCATTAGATGCTCCTTCTGTAAGTTTCCACGCAAATATTAGGATTAACATCCGCTATATTATAATTAACTTGTATTTTCTTATCTCAAGTTCCAGGATTTTGATGATTTATTTTCCATCGGAGGACGCAAGTCACTTATCTTTTTCTATCAAGAAGATGAAGTTCCAGGAATTGGTAAAAATATGCATTATGTCACATTTAACCCCTTAACGCTGAAGCCACTTTTCACCTTCCTGACACGGCCCATTTTTTAAAATTGTCCACCATGTTGTCCCCTTAGAAGATAAGCTTCCTTGCATTTTGGGCTCAGTGCCAGACTTGTGTATTGAGTCCTGGCCTGACCTGTAGTAAGCTCCCGAACATTTCATATTCAAAAACCTTTTGTGGATTTAAATATATGCAATCCCTCCAGCAGAGGTGTCGTACCAAGGAACAGTCTTGGTTTTTTCTAAGGGACTATATCCCGACATGTAGGAGACATTATTATCACAACCGGTACAAATTTTTTTTTTAATAACCTCCAATTGAAGTTGCAGCCGATACGAGCGTATAAAACCCCGGCTCAGTCCCATTCTTTTGGATTCACTACTTGCGTTGCTTTAAATATGGTTATACTTTTGAACCTGTTTCTTCTATCAAAGTACAAAGTGGCGTCCCCTACTTAAGAACACTCGACTGTACATCGACCCCTATTTTCAACTGACCTCACTGATAATTGGAATTATTGTGCTTTAGTCCTAGCTACACTTAACAGCTATACAGTTATTAAAGTAGCTGCAATTAGCTTTAGTGGTAATATTGATTCTTATGACAACCCAACATTTTTAAAATCCATTTCACAGAGAACCAAAATTCTGTCTGGGATTACAATGATAAATAGACAGTCTCCACAACTTACATACAATCAACTTAAGAACAACCTACAGTCCCCCTACTGGGGATTGCCTGTAATTCTGAGATTGGTTTTTCCCCACATGTTGTACTTTATTTTAGTGGTAAATTTTGGCTGATGAGTTTTTGTTTGGCGATTATTTCCCAAAAAACATAAAAAAAAAACAACTAATATGACTTTTTGCCACATTTCCCATTCTTCAAAAATTCCAATCATTGGCGTTTTCAGACAGATTTCAAATCCCCCTAAAATGAGTTTTCCGATACCCTTTCCCATATGTCCTACTTTTTACATTTCATGATTTTTGAAATGTCTGGATGATTTTTATTTTGAACGTCACGCGCTTACAAATCGGTTTTCTTTCCGTATTTTGCAGAATTTCCATTTTTGGGGCATAAGTGCTCTTTTGAATGAACTTTTTAGAATTTTAGCATCACCACCCCTTATATCACATATATCAACCCATTTTCAAATCTGCACCCCTCATGCTATCAGTCACAACAGCTTTAGTAGGAATATTGTTAACCCCTGATATCTTCATAGTAATGGAATCCAAAATGGAGGTGAACTTTAGAAAGGTCAAGTTGTTCAGTTATAAAACGTCATCTTGAGATAGAGGGCCCAAACTTTAACATTTTCAAAAGATAAAAAGATAAAACCCCATCATTTGTTATAAACAATTTCTCCTTAGTCAGCGACCCCCCCCTCCCCCCCCCCATTTGGCTGTGACTTGTTGCGGTGTTGGGTGGCGGGGTTGACACTGGTCGCACATCTCTGCACATCCGGGAATTATTTCCCTTAGCTTCCATTCTTTCACTTTCCGACCTCTTTTCCCCTTTTTTTCATTCTCTCCACATTTTTTTTTTTTTTCTTTTTTGGGCCCATGAGACTGAGGCATTTTTGCTGGATAGAAGCTTTTCAATGTTACCATCTGTGGGTTGGTTTCTCCTATTGTTGAAATTTTGAATATTTTTTGAGGGTAGGAGTAGAAAGGCATCAATTCCTGTACTGGATTTTTTTTTTTTGTTTTTTTTCCTCCTCGTGTTCCCCGATAGCCTCATAATATTGTTTATTATTCTGTATTGCAGGGATTCGCAGTGTCATCCTATTGGACCCCAGGGTTTCCATAGCAACAACGCACCCCACTGCGAGAAAAGCATGGGGGGGGGGCGATTGTGGGGGAAGACCCCCCTCCAAAGACATGTTAAATTGCAGCGTTTTTTGCTGATCTTCGGCATTTCACGGGTTAAACACCCGTGATCGGAGTCCACTCCAACGCGGCTGTTACACTGGGTGGTGTCGGCTATTAGTTATGCCGGCACCCCCGTATGTCCCGCTTCCTTTCGTCTCAGATCTTGAGCTGAAATCGGCATCACAGCCGCGGCGTCCGATATATCAGATCTGGAGCAGCCAATAGGTTAAGTGACAGCATCCTTCTATTGCCCCAGTCCATTACTCCAACTTACTCATGATTCTGACCACATTGCTCTGCTTAAACTCTCTGTACACAATGTTTTAGTTTACTCTTGTTTGCATCATTGCTTTCAGGTTTGTTTCGGTTGTTAATATCCTTTTTCCTTTAGTCTATTAACGATGGAGCAGCCAGCTAAACCCAGATACCACCAAGACACAGAACCTGCAGCCGATGTTACTGCTACGAACGGCGGTCCGAACACCAAGCAAGGAGACATTATGGTCCGTGTGCCTGGGAGCACCACAAACAACAAACCCCGCACCACCCAACCCCAACTTCCTCCATCCAATCTTCTCCTTGATATTCCCTCTCATCCCCCACCCCCACCGCCCTACTCCTTCCTCCCGTCCTCTAGAACTAGGGATAGTAAATCTTGAGAGAGTACCAAGTCCCTCCAAAACTGCACACATATCCTCCCTCCCGGTCAGATGGGGAAACAAATGTCGCCTCACAAAGCAGCGCCAGCCTCGTTTCCGGTCCTCAGAAGTATGCAGCAGCACCGTTTAAGCAACCGGCGCGCATTGCACACTGGCCAGGAGGCTCCATGAGATGTTAAAACAAAATCTGTGAGTGCATTCTAAGGAAGGCTGGATTGGTGGGTATGGGAACACAGCAGCCAGTTACAACATTTGTTTTCTATGACATTACAATACTGTAATCACGAAAATAGGAAAATTTCTTCACTCTATATCAGTGATGGCAAACCTTTTTCGAGCCTGAGTGCCCCCCCCCAACTGCAACCACAAGCCCGTATTTATAGCAAATTGCCAGAACAGCCGTGTAAGCAGTAATTTCTTTCTCCTTTTCTTTGACAACTTTTCATCCTTTCAGCCTCGAATGACACCAATGCAGTTGAATGGAGGATAGCAAATTCCTCCTATCATGGCAGGCAGATTCTTGATTTCTGTCTGGTGAACTTCATCTGGGCGATGGCCGGGTGCCCACAGAGAGGGCTCCAAGTGCCACCTCTGGCACAGTGCCCATAGTCGCCACCACTCTCTATATGATCCCCCACTAGCTTAAGAATGGAAGACTCCCTACAGGCCTTGATTTCACACTGCGATGGCCCTTTCACTTACATAAGGGCCTGAGTCAGATGGCTGTACAAGGACGCAAGCACATCTACAATGCAAAAAGAAAAGGTGTTGATGGAGCTGCAATAAGCGCTAAACCGTTACTGGGGCAACATTTTTTCTAGTATTTTTAAAACAGCGTCCCCTCGTTGGACACAAAAATAATCATCAAAAGATGGCATATGCTTAGTGTAAGAAACTTCCACTAGATGGAGATCCTGTTTAAGGAAACTTCTAAACTTGTTACGTTCTCTCTCAAATGGTTTATAGCTGTGCCCCTTGGTATATTCCTGGGAAGGGAAGGAGAACTGCAAAAACAGTGGAAAATACGCCTGTTATCATGAACATATAACTGCTTCACACCTACAACTGAAATCACGATTGTACAAGCCAAAAGGCTGTCTAAGCCAAACGTTAGGCAAATATGTAGCAAAGCACTGCACGAGGCATGTAGGGAGCGTTTAAAGAGGGCGCAGGAGGACAGACAGGACATGTGTGCTCTTGGTTAACACTACCAAAAAATTAAATACTGTATTCAACATGTATAGGAAAACTGTTATCCCTCCATATCTCTACTATGATAGCGAATGTATGCCATTTAACATGCCTGAAACGCCAATAAATCTGAAGAAAGAAAAGTTACAGCTGATAAAGAGACACAGGCTTAACTTCCACTCGTAAACCCTACACATACAAAAGGCATCTACTAAGACTCTGATTGTCAACCTGCAATGAAAATGTTAATAACACATCATTCGTACTTTATGTTATTGTATTTTTTTGAAAACTCAAAAAAACATAAAAAAAATAACTGAGATCCCCAAGACTTTCACCTACTACTACTGGCCCCACCCTAAGCAATATAATACGGTACAATAGAAGGCACAAGCATGATATGAGCTGAGATAGAAAATATAACCAGCAAGGTCTGATGGAAATGAGCAGGTATACAGCCAGATCCAGATGCCACCCCCGCAAGCGTCATACAGGCTAGTAACCCTGCTGGATAGAGCCTAACTGCAAAGAGCAGGGTGTGCTCAGTACACCCAACACAAACAAGGCTAAGTCACAGTTTCACCACAAGGAAACCAAAAGAAAATACGCCACCTAATTTGCCAGCAGTGGATATCGAAACTTTTTGGCAGGGTGTCACACAGGTGTCTTTGAGTCTTTGGTATTCCTTTTTCAACAACAAGCACCAAACAGCAAACATGGTGATAGAAACGATCAACGCGTTTCAGATATTAGCGTCTTAGACGCTAGTAGTCAAAACGCATTTGTGATTTTACAACTTAAATTCCTCCATGGAGACCCAGTGGCAGGATTTATGGTTTTATATATCAGAATATAACCAATCCTATAATCCTGCAGTGGATCCGTCAGTCACTTATCTTCCACCCTATTTGCTTGAATTTGTGGACACAGCATTCAAACTGCGCCCTTAATAAATGTGCACAGAAACCTAAGCATGACCCATTTATTAGCCTGTTTTGTAACATGGCTAGCTCGTCTTCCGCTGAAACATAAAGAGGAAAGAAATACCCGCAGAGCTAAAATTGATTCCCGCTATAGTATATATTTGTGATATTAGCGCAAGACTGGACTCTGGAACGCCACGGACATTGAAGAGCTTGCATTAGATGCTCTTCTGTAAGTTTCCACGCAAATATTAGGACTGTAATCCGCTATATTATAATTAACTTGTATTTCTTATCTCAAGTTCCAGGATTTTGATGATTTATTTTCCATCGAGGACGCAAGCAATATCTTTTTTTCTATCAAGAAGATGAAGTTTCCAGGAATTGGTAAAATATATGCATTATGTCACATTTAAAAAGTCTAACTTCTCCTCTATGAGCAGAATGCACTGCCTGACCACACATGGACCCCAAATGTAGAGATGGTGCATATCACTGGACAAATGCATCTGCTATATTAAATGCAGTCTATGCTTTTCATAGTCCAAGTAAATTCTTGTCATATTTTTCTCCATATGTGTGTTGTTGTCCCGGTGAAAGAAAAAAAAAAATGAATTGCTTAGTATCAGTCATTAATAAAATTTGGAATTCTGCTTTCAGAGTGCGTGGATAGAACTTTTCTAGGAACCGAAAAGAAGGAGAAAGATGTATGCGGCTCCTAATAGGAAATATCGATGAAGAGTTTAAAGAGTGTGCCTGTTTTTTATAAGATGCGAATAATAATATTGAGCATAACAGTAAAAGAAAATTCATATAGGTAATGTGACTTACTTTATATTCTACACTTAGTTTCTGACCTCAGCACCAAATTCATGGAAACTGTACAATATGTTCTCTCATGTGACGCCTTCTCCACTGTTTAAACCAATTAGATACTATCACGACATGATAAGGGAACAGTTCTATAGATAAACTATCTTGTCCCAAAGGATAGATTCAGATTGTAAGACGCTTGCGCTGTGATACTTGAGACCATTTTACACAATATATGTTTTTTTTTTTTGCATTTTTGTGAATACAGGAATCCATTGCTCTTACTCGTACCTTAGGTGTGTTAGTGTTTTTTTTCAGACATGCCTTTTATTCAATGAATGCTTCAACTTCTTTTCACACGCATAAAACCGTTATCATTCTTTGCTTTTTGCAGGTAAGGCACGTGAGACATTCTATAATGAGGCATTAAAACTCTGACATTCTGACATAAATGCGAGTGCAATGCATTTGTTGTTGATCCCTTGTTGCAGAAAAGTTAGTTCAAAGTCAGCAGTATTTTTCATGTGTGTGAAGGACACAGTAAAAACTGATCATGCGCATGAAAAACTCTTGTTAAATATTTTTATTCTAATTACAAAGTAAAAGGGAATGACATGCAATCTGTATGTTCACATGAAACACGGTAGACTTTGTAGCCAATGTTAAGAGTCTGTGTTAGAGCAGTGGTAAGAACAATACATTATGGGAGTTGGAGAAACAATTAACCTACCCCAAAAAAATGCTTCATTAAAAACCATGATTAAAATAGTGCTGATCTGTATCACCTACCTATAGAATGATGATGTCCTACACAAAGCATATGACCAAGTTCACACTTAGCTTTACGTGAGTGGATTAAGTGGTCATATCTCCCTTAAAGGAAACCTACCACTTAAAAGTGGTAGGTTTATACACATATACATGGTGGTAGGTTTCCTTTAAAAAGCCTGTTTCTGGGTTACATTGGATGTTTATCTGATGTATCAAAAAGTGCATAAATGTATGAAAAATAGGGATTCCACCAAATTGCAATTAAATGTAACCTGACAAATTTAGTGTAAGTTGCTGCATATGGGGTACTATATAAAAGCTTGGGAAATACATTTGGCTAAACCACCATTGTCTAGACTTCTATTTCAAAACGAAGGATGTAAGAACCACATTGCCAGACCCACAACTGTGCAGCTTATCAGCCATGTCAGTTATGGTGAATTGTGTGAAACAATATGTAAGAACTTCTTGAAGTCCCTGACATATAAATAATGTGTTGTATTGATGTACTGCCACATCTTCCTATTGCTTGTACATGTAGGAGCTCCACTTTTCGGTGTTAGAGGCCACACAAGGATTGTTTTCTGGAATTGCTGAGTTACTGTCTAGAGTATTTGTGCCGGCCATTAATGTTACAGACAACTGGGGACTCCTAAACCAGTCCAGACACGGAGAGCGCAAGAAACAGCAATTTAGAGAAGCTATTGATCAGCATCTGTCCTATCTACTCAGTGAGTTTTTTTTTTATATTATATTAACCATTTTCTGACAAGGCCTTAAAAGGTGTTAGGGTGGCATTAACGCATTCACACGTGGCATTAACGCATGCGTTTTCAAATGCATCAGAACAGCAGAGCGGAGGATATTTTCCTAATTACATTACTGTCAACATTGCTTTTACAAAACACATTTGTTAACACAATGTTTACAATAATATAATTATGCTAATTTCCTCTCTTCAGCTGTTCTGAAGCGCTTTAAAATGCATTCAATGCCACGTGTGACTGCAACCTTACTGACCTGAGAATTCCTAACAAATTTTCATACTTATTGGTTTAGAGGCCATAACTTCTTTTATGAGCAATCCCATAAAAAGAAAACGTTTGCTTTGTTTGTTACATTTAATAAATATTTATTTATTTATATTATGTGTGTTTTAACTTTATATGTCCCCCATGAGGTCATAAAAACCCTGGGGGACAATATTACATTTTTTCTTTTCTTTTTTTTTATATTTTTTTTACTTTTTGTTTACTTCTGGTTTTCTATATCTACAAGAGCCCCAGTTACAGGAAGAAAAAAAACCCTGGGGGCAAATGTTGGATCAGAGCTGAACTGATTAAGCAGCTCTGATTAAGCCCTACAGACTTAACCAACGGGTCTGTATTGGCATCGGCAGTACCGGCCTCTATGGTGCTGTGACTGTGTCCGGCCTCTATGGTGCCATGACCATATCCGGCCTCTATAGAGCTGTGACCCTATCCAGCCTCTATGTTGCTCTTACTTCTCCGGTGCTGTGATCAAAATTGCATGAATGTACGCTGCAAACTGGGACTGAACTCAGCATGTCAGTTCAGTCCCGGTTTGACGCATTTGCAGCACACATGAGTTCATTGCATCACACTCGCAAGTGTAGAACAGGCCTAAGTCTATGAACTCCCTAATGCAATTTTGAAAATGGAACAAGTGTCTGCTTTCAGAGAATATATGGTTTATGGGGTTTCGTATAATTTTTTATGATTTAATTTGCACAAAATTTCCAATTCTTGGTGCATACATTAAACATATCCACAAGCCTTTATTTGCCCAAGAGGTCATTACACATTTGAAGTTTAAATTGACTGAATTATGTTGAGTTTTGTCATAACATAAAATCACAGGATGACTAATTAACTAACTAATGGTTAAAAAAAAGTTTCTAATAAATACTTTCTCAGAGATGCATTTTATTTTACTAGGAGTAAAAACAACCATGGATGGAGTCATCAGGCTGAAAAACATTGAATTTATCAACTTTTCTACGCTGCAGTCATTGGAAGGTATAAGGGCAGCAGCGTCGGATGAAGTGATGCTTTCTAGATGTGAAGGAGCGCTGATGCAGTGGTGCAGCCAGATTCAGCAGGTACATCTTGTCTTTAGCAGTGTCTTTAGCAGTGTACGCCGCTGCTTTGCAGCCTTCAATGGACGCTTTTTTATATATAGTACATATGTTTAAGCAAGCCACATTCTATAATATATTAGCTGCTTGAAGGCAAAGGAGGACACAGGAAATTCCCTCTGCACAACAATGGAAGTCCTGCTATACATCTGTCAAGTATCAGATGTTCTCACTCCATGAGTTATTGGGGCAGATTTACTTACCCGGTCCATTCGCGATCCAGCGGCGCGTTCTCTGCACTGGATTCGGGTCCGGCCGGGATTCATTAAGGTCGTTCCTCCGCCGTCCACCAGGTGGCGGTGCTGCGCTGAAAAGCATCGGAACGCACTGGAGTTTACCGGGCCGGGCTGAGTGAAGGTAAGTGCAAGCTCCGCAACAGATTTTTTGTTTTAAATGCGGCGGTTTTTCCGAATCCGCTGGGTTTTCGTTCGGCCACACCCCCCGATTTCCGTCGCGTGCATGCCAGCGCCGATGCACCACAATCCGATCGCGTGCGCCAAAATCCCGGGGCAATTCAGGGGAAATTGGCACAAATCGGAAATATTCGGGTAACATCGCGGGAAATCCGCGAATCGGCCCTTAGTAAATGACGCCTATTATCTTTCTGCCTCTCGTTACTGCAGGTTCTCATACAAGGTAAACTGCTTAGAAGAGAAGCAGCTGATGCCGCTCCTGTAACGGAGCTGGAGCACTGGATAAGAATGTATGTGAAATTCAGTTCTATCATGGAGCAAATCAAGGGAAAGAACTTTGTAGCCATCATTACTGTGTTGAAAATGGCCAAGTCCAAACTTATACAGGTAAGATCTATAGTACCAATGTATGGTAAGAATAAAGGGATCAGTCCTGGCTCCATGCTCCTATTAACAATCACATTGTCTCATCTGACTGATTCCAGGCCTTTAAGTCAAAGGAGTATTCTCATTTCAGCAAATTTATGTTAATAGTTTCCGGTATGAAAAATTATACATTTTTAAGTCTAGGGGAGTGGGGAAATCTGGACAATACCGATCCGACTTGGTCACTAGTTCTGTTTGTTTTATTGTGTTCTCTGTTTGACTTATTTCACTTCCTCCTAAAGTACAGCAACAT
>WNYA01002692.1:0-36000 GCA_019512145.1 Engystomops pustulosus | reverse complement strand
AACAGGGCCAAAACACACAGTTAACCGATAACAAGCAGTCGGCTTCTGTGACTTTACTACTACACTACCTATTCTTGTCCCTCAGGAATTCCTTCACCGGCCACTAGCTCCTGCACTATTACACCACATCCAATTCTTCAAGGATAAATAAATGACAATGTTCATACCAACTGTTTGACCTCCCTGTACAAATATCTAATATCTCCAATACTATGTAGCTCTCTGTCAGTACCCTTCATCTTTGGAAAGTAGACATGTAACCCTTTATCCCATTGCTGCACATACCGAAGCCAGTGACAGTAATTTTCTGCAGATGTATGCATATTGGTCCTTTGGCTTCACTGTCTTTTTCACTTAAATGATCCTGTGTTCACTGTGTTCACTGTTTTTATTCTATTCTTCATTGTTCTTCACTGTGTTTTTTTAATTAAATGCTCGATCTCGAGCAGGGGAAATAGTCGTCCGAGCAACGAGCCGTTTCGAGTACCTTAATACTCGAACGAGCATCAAGCTCGGACGAGTATACTCGCTCATCTCTAATAGGGTGCATTACACAAGAGGGGGCACATCAAGCGGTCCATTAAAGGTGACATTATACAGGTAAGGGCCACAAAAGGGGGTCCATTAAGGGGTATGTCGGTACAATAAGGGGTTGTATTATTAGGTAGCACATAAGTTAAGTTCTTTAAGTTTGGTCTTAAGTTGAGATTGTGTGTATGAAAAGAGATATATGTGTTGTAAGTAGAACTCCAAACAAAATTTCTTTTTGTCCAAGGGACAAGTGTATTTATAAAATATTGAGTTGTCTGTGGAAGAAGAATTACAATAGAAAAGAATAGAACAGCACTTTATTCATCCCGATAGGGAAATAATTTTGTACGGCACAGATCCTTTCATATTAATATCAGAAACAATACACATCAAATATACATTCACAAAAATTTTGCATTTGAAAAGGGGTCATGGGGGGCCGTGTGTGTTTCGGGAGGTTGGGGACTAGGTCTTTTTACTGGCCACAAGTTGGTTGTAAAGTTCAGTAGTTTTAGTGTCCTGCATCCCAATTGACGATAGCCAGGGGCGTAACTTGAGGGGGTGCAGGGGATACGGTCGCAACTGGGCCCATGAGGCATTTGGGGCCCATAAGGTTTCACTTTCCCATACAAGAAGATTAGTTCTATAAACCATACATTATAGTCGGGGCCCTGGCACAGACTTTGCACCGGGGCCCATCAAGTTACACCACTGACGATAGCGGTTGCTTATTGGGTTCTGTTGTTGCAGAATTAATAATGTAACTTCACTGAAGACACCTTTGAGAACTCCAGCATCCGGAGGTCAGTTTGTAACTAGGAGTGGCTTGTAAGTCAGGTTCCTTAAAGGGGTATTCCCACAAAGAATCTTCATTTTCCAGATGTTCTGTGTGACTTTTCACTTATGCATCACTTTTTTTTAGACGTTTTAGGTGCAAATCTGCACCTGGTCCAGGGCAGATGCAAAGGAAGGATTTTTTTTGTCATGGACCCAGTTCTAACATGTAAATTGGAATTATTCCACATGCTTTAAATGTTTCAAATTTTGCACATGAACCTGTGGGGCATTGAAACTTTGGGTTGGTTTTTTTTTAATTCATAATTTTATGCAATTACTTTTTTTTTTAAATGTATGGGTTACTTCTATCCTCCGACAGAATCCTCAGCACGTGTGTATCACTGGTGGGAGCAAAGGGTGAATCCTTTCGGTCCCGCTCGTCTGTGCATGGATGGTGGAGATCAGAGGATGTCAGATGGGTTGTGGCTAAATGACGGGACATGCACCACAAAACGGACCTTGCAGATACATCACTTCCTACGTGGAGTGACAGATATGTTAAAAAAACAATCCAGGAAAATTTTGGTTATGAGAGATAGAAACACGGGATCGGCTGTCCTAATGTTTAAATAGTTGGGTCTTTCCTCTGTTTTACATGCCCCCTGAAGAAGCTAAGAGTGAAACGCATGTAGGGGCGAGGCTGAGATGGCAGCGTTTTACACAGGCACACATCTATCGTTGCATTGGCAATACCGATTGAAAGCAAATTATGCATAATGGTGTGGTGACACTCTAAGAAATATGAAAACTAGCGCAGTACAAGAATTAAAATTGCAAATACGTCATCTCCATGCCACGTGGGCATTGAGAGGTTGTAGTGGGTTGCGGTGGTCGGTGAATGGGGTGGGAACTTTCTTGCACTGTTTTTTAAGCAAACTACGCCAGGTCCGACCTGGCATATTTTTGCTTGCGGGCCGCTCCACCTGCCAGCATATGATAAATCTCCCCCACTGACTTCCTGTCAGCAGAGTAAAGCTACAGACAGATAAGATCATTATCCGGGGGAGGGAGAGGCACAGCAGATCTGACAGTATGTGTCATAGTTGAGATATAGCAGAGCTGTGTATGACATGCCAGTAATAGTAGAGCTGAGAATGCAATTGTATGTAATATGCATCTCATCCTTTCATCTCTGATCTGTTTCATCTCTCTTTCTGTGTCAGATACTAATACAATGTTCAGAAGCTAAATAAAAAGGGAATATAACCCTGAAACCTGATCATCTAATCACATTGTCAGCACACAGGAATAGATGGATCATGATGTGTCTGCTTAGAGAGTTGTCGCCTACACATTGCACTGACCTCCATTGAGTGATAGCAGCTAAAACAGCAATAATACTGAGTCAAATTTGGGTTAAAAATAATCTTTATTGTGTAAACATCACTAGGGGACACTTGAACATATTAGGTCTTTTGGGATTATCAAAGAGTACAACAAGGCACCGAAATGCTGTGCGTCCACTGCCAGTGCAGTCAGAGAGTAACACATGTCCACTGTTCTCCATGTGTGCCAGTACGGTCCAGAGACACCATCCCAGTGTGAATCTTGATTGCTGCGAGACACAAGTGGAAGCACCCAGCTCTAGAACTGAATGTTAAAGGAAACTTAGGACAATGTAGCTACAGACATGTGTGATGCTCTATAGCTGTTGGCCCCTTAGTGGAGCACTGGCCATGCAGGGGAGACCAGTAGTTGTATCGCACAGCACCTGGAGAAAGTAGGGATAGTGAGGAACCCTGCAGGCTCTAGCAGGAGCACAAGCCTATGTCACAGCTCAGAGAAAAGCCCAGTTAAAACGACCATACAGGACACTAGTACAGACAGCAAGAGGAGAGAACATAGCAACCAGTAATGGACTCACCAGTGGTATTATACAACTAAAATATAATATACTGGTGTGTTCTGGTGGTCTACGGTGTTAATCTGCCTCAAATCAACAAGTGCTTAGTTTTCTACCTGCGGCTTATAGACCTGACAGACTGTCGAACTGTTATACAGCCTTGCAGCAAGTTATGTGTCTATAGTAGACAGTATTCAGGCAACATTATACTTTTATTGGTGATACAATATTTCATTACAATAAAAAGTTTCTGTACAACCTTGAATCTACATTACATATGCATGAGGGATGACTTTAAATAACCATTTCAAAGATGATTTTCTGGATTATCCAACACATGCCATAAAAGAAGCTCCTCCATAGTAGAGGAAAAAAATTATTGGTCCCTGATAATGTATATTACAAAGTTATTTTAATATTTTGCTGTAGAATTGTTTTGCGCAAAATCATTGAAAATGTAAATGTTTTTACTTATCACCCACCATCATCAAATTTATGGCAGCATCAAAATCAAGCATGAAAACTAGGGACACTTGGGCCCCTTTGCCAAAATTAGATCAAAGTTGTATCCAGTGGTGTAACTTGAAGCTGAAGGGCCCCAGTGCAAAGTCTGTGCCAGGCCCCCGACTATAATGGATGTTTTATGGTACTAGTCTTCTCTTATGGGAAAGTGACACCTTATGGGCCCCTAAACCTCCAGGGCCCGGTTGCGATCGCACCCTCTGCACCCCCTCAAGTTATGTCCCTGGTCGTATCACACAGCTAAGTGGAGAAGGAAGGGAAGTGAGCGCTCATTGCCCCTCTCCTCCCCATTAAAAGCTGAGTGGACACACGGCTAGCTACGGGTGCGGTGACTAGCTGCTCATCACACCGGGACTGGGTGCCCTAGAGCTCTACATAAATTTTGTGGCATATCACTGGCCCCCATACTGCCATGTGCATGAGGCCTTACTCATAGATCCAGGCACCGTGACTGTGGTAACCTACTTATATTTGTTATCCATGGCCTCTTTCTTTCTAAAATCAACTTATCAAATTATTCTTATGGGCCTTAGGCGCTACGCTAGTCCCTCTGTGATCTAGTTTTACAGGCTGTTACACTGTCTCACCATGTATAACAAATATAAGATTACCACAGTCATGGAGCCTGGATCTATGAGTAAGTATCCCTGCTTCATCATGCTCGATTTTGACTAGCAAATGACTACCATATTGTACAAGCAAATCTGAAGAAAATATTTTAAAACAATTAAAAAGTATATTTATATATAATATATACTATGAATCAATTTCATTCCAGATTCATCCAGCATTTAATGTGTCTTCAATACAAACCAGATTTCAGTGGGCTGGAGTCCAGGAACGTTCAGATGAATCCCCAGCAGGACATGTAAAGACTACAGCAGCATCTAGTGGTCATCACAGGGAACCGGACAATAGACATTTATCCAAAATCCTTTATTTGGGAGGAAACATAGTGAATGAGCTTGGTTGCCATGGATACACAGCTCTGATCTCCCTGCTCCGTGATTTGGTTTATTTCATTCATTCTCATCCCACAGAGGGGGACAACTCACATTTTAATTTTTAAACATACTGAATTTTTTAAGGCTTTGGAAAAACAAACAATGTAGAAGCCTTTGGTACAAGCTCCGGCCGGCGGTTTTACACATTTAGCACTTAAAAACATAACCCCAGGCCCAGATGCGCATGTTCAGAATTCACAATGGTCAGAAATGTATCTTTCTGCATTACTGTAATTAGGGTCATTACCAGAAAGTTCCGGGGTCACGTAAATAATCAGAATATATGTAAATTAGCACATGCCATCAATTGTCTCAGACTTTGGAGAATAGATTAAAGTACACACTGATTCTTTAAAGTGTTTGCCCATGAAAGAAAGTTGGCAAATCTTTATCCCCTAGGGATGTTAACATGATAAAGATAACTTTTAACCCCTTATTTTGCAATTTTACTCAGTTGTATTGCTGCTTTTGCTCCTATCACTGCATTAGCTGCTCATTGTAAGATTCATTGGTGGCTGAGTGGGTAGCCCTTCTGCCTTGCAGCGCTGGGGTCCCGAGTTCTAATCCCATCCAGGTCAACATCTGCAAAGAGTTTGTATGTTCTATCCGTGTTTGTGTGGGGATCCTCTGGTTTCCTCCCACACTTCAAAACATACTGGTAGGTTGATTAGATTGTGAGCCCCAAGGGGACAGGGACTGAATTGACAAGTTCTGTGCAGTGCTGTGTAATCTGTAGGTGCTATATAAATAAAGAATTATTATTATTATTATTCATCTCTTTAAGGGTGCACTAGCTGAACAGACATTTCCTCGTTCCTCTGTGCCATGCATGCGCACAAGATGCAGTGTGCTGACAATGTACTTAGATTATCAGGGTACACTACACTGTAGCTACACTTGCTTCTGAAGATTATACTAATATCTGACACATAGAAAAGGAGAGTTATGAGATGGATTTAAGACACAAAGAAAGACTCAGCTCTAAAATGATCTATTAATGTAGAAATAAAGACCCCACACTCATAATGTTTGTTTGAATCTTTCCCCATGATATGAATCAACAGTAATACAATAACCATCATATATGATCTTTCATCTTCTATGAGAAGATGCACATTTTTTGAGTAACTACTAATATGGCTGCCCATTCAGGTATTACGTGTATACTAAAAAGAAGGGCAGAAATAAAGATAAAGAAAATATATTGGGGGACATGTATCTTAGTTTTTTTTGGTGTATAATTGAGACATTTGGAAGGTCCTTATGTAAGATAATGAGGCTTATTTATTAAGGGTCTGCGGCTGCACTTTCGTTGGATTTCCCGTAGTTTTTGAGGATTGCACCACCGTGACAGGTATTTAGCAGGGGATTGTGTCACACATGATTGGATTTTGGCGCAGGTGTGCTGGCTTTCATGCAACACAAATCGGGGGGCGAGCCGTCGGACAATCCGACTTATTCGGACTGAGCGCAGGATTTAACTTTAATCTTTAATGCACTTACATACACCAGGAAGAAGATGGTGAACACCGATGGACCTGAGCAGGGAAGCGACACAGGATATCGGGTGCACAATCTTAGTGAATCGCGGCAAAGTTCATTCTCGTCCGACAACGCACATCGGGGAACGTGCCAGGGACAGGTAAGTAAATGTGCTCTATGGTGTTTAGGATATGTTTTTTTAAAGTTGCGTTTGTTTGGTTTGAAAGCGTGTCTATTCATTTTTGGAAGTGTAAGCAGCTGTGTTAACACTTTCACAGCTGATTACAATTCTGCACTGAATAAAAAACATTTTCTCACCAGCTAAATGCACGTTAACATGTAAACGCATGCCCTGAACTAGGAGCAAATTTGCGGCTAAAAAGTCGCAAAAGTAAGCAAAAAAAGTGATGTCGCACGAAACATCTGGAAAGTAAAGATACATAAGGCTGCAGACAAAGGTGTACTTGAGAAACGACAGCAAAAGCCGCAGTGAAAAGTCACAAAAACACAAAAAGTAGCAAAAAAGAAAGAAAAAAACAAGCAAAAATAAAGATAAATGTCTGCCAATAATTCCTATATATCAACTTATTATGCTTTATCCATATCTCCTGCCATTGTGACTTGTGAATTTGTTGTCATTCAGCTTTCTTAGGCCTCTTGTCTTATGATATGAAATAAATAAGATATAAGTGAGGTGTCTTGCAGCATGCAGATCTCTATCCAGTGTAGATAGTAAAGCATTTCCAAATTTATGAGACACATTTCACATCCAAACAGCCCATAGTAATAAGAGGGACATTAGCTTTGTGTTCCATCTAAAAGGCTGGGATCATGACAGCTCTTCTGTAGTCAGAACAATGGTCTGACTAGACGGCTGGTATTTTTCAGGCGTTTTACAATCCTTTATTGCTATCTAATTTTTTTCCATTTGCACTGACTTTTACTCAGCAATTATAATGCTGAGTGCATAGACTTGTCTATGCTTCCACTATATTAAATAGAAAAGGTAAAATATTAATAAAATTATATTATATATTCAATTTTAGGGAACCTACGTTTTAACTGCTGTACATGTTACATTGGGTAGTGCATGCAGAGATTATCTCCCCTTGGAACAATGATTCTCAAAATAGACTACTGGAACCTCCAAATTCATTGGGGCACATTTACTTACGCGGTCCAGTCGCGATCCAAAATCCTATGGCAATTCGGCACAAAGCGTAAATCGTCGGGAAACCCGACAAAAGTGCGGCTTTTGGACCCTTAGTAAATGAGCCCCATTGTCTTCAGCCTGGCCCAAAGTCTGGGTTCCGTGAAATAGCCTTTGGATCTTAGTGATCAAATTGACATGTCATATGATGGAACCAGACAAGGTTTTTTCAGATAAGTATTGATTCTCTATAAGCCTGTCTATAAAATTGGAGGCATAGGATTGATACTTGTCTTATATCCGGAAATCTGACCACAGGGATCTCCAGCAGTAATGTGAGTAGAGCTATGACTGCACAACAAGATCTCCATTCACTTCTGACAGGGAAATCTCTGCCAATCCCATGAAAGTCAATGAAGCAGCGGTCATTTTGGGCACTAGCGCTCCAGTCACCTGATGCACGGAAGTGTATTTTAAGGCCCCTTGTACTCATGATCAATGCACATCCAGCCAATAGTTGTCAAACATTAATCTCCTAATCCATGGAAAGGATTAGTATTATTAATAAATAAAAACTTTTCAAGTAATAAAAATGCATATAACATTTTAGTTATATCTTAATCAGTGTATTAACACTTTGATTTAATATTTGCCTTGGCTTCTTGTATCTTCATTTCTGGTGAACACTACTCCTCAAAGGGTCATTATTTGCCTTCTCGATTCCTCACCCTTTTGTTGCCTTTGCCAAACCACAAAGTTTGTTTTTAATAAAACAGATAGAAATTGGACTCCTGGTTTGTGGGTAAAATATACAATTAATCCTTTTTATCTGGGTCACAATCCAATTTGATCTAAAGACCTACTAAGATGAATGCTGGATCCTTGTGTGTGGGGAACACAAGAAAAACATTATACTTGTTTTCAGTCCTTTCCCGGACCCCTACTGGGATGCATTTTAATTCTAGCTGTTTTGCTGTTATATATATATATATATATATAATTTTTTTTTTTTATATATATATATATGATATAGATACATTATATTGCACCTCATGTTTATGGGGCCACCTACAGTTTTTTTTTAAATTAGTGCATTTAAGTAGAAAATCTTCCTGATAGCGTCTCTCTGGAGGTTTACTACTGGCATTACATGAAGTATTAGTTTGTTTGATTGTTAATGTTAAAATGTTGGGAACTTATCCAAAGAATATATCAGATTGATGGGGGTCTGGCACCCGAAAGATCAGCTGTTCTCACCAGCTGATAAATACTGACATACTTCATGCAACTGAGGAAGAGCCGGTCCGGGCTCGAAACGTGTCTTGCTCAAGCTAATAAAGAAACCTTAACAATAGACAAAAGGTTTTAAGTTGGATCATTTGGTGCTGTATCTAGCCTTTTTATCCACCAGCTGATAAACAGAGAATGGAGCAGGAAGCAAAGAGCTCTGATCTTTATGTAGTGGCTGGACTGTTACACTGCAGGTTAGAACCTACTCAATTTAATGGGGGACGATCCTTATTTATTAAACCTGATTTGACCCTTACACTGAGAACAGAGATGTCTGATTCCTGCTCCATTCTCTGTTTATCAGAAGCTGAGAACAGCTGAACTGCTGGACCCCCATCAATTTTAAGGTCAAAAAATAAGGTTTTTAAGGTCAAGAAATATTTTCCCAGGGATTCGAACCATGATAGAAGGCTCAATTCCACACACTTAGGCTACATGCACACGATAGTTGTTGTTCTATATCCGCAAACTGCAGCTGTATTGGCCGTATTTGTGGGTCATGTAATCCGTATTATACCCATGTCACGGCTGAATGTCCGGTCCGTGTGCAATCCATGTTTAATTTGTGTTTTCCAGGAAACCGGTAATTCAGCTAGGCCAACCCATTAAGGTCATCTGATTGTTTCCAAGCAACCAACCACAAAAACAGAAAGCCTAGTACAACCATGTGCAATATGTTTTTTTTACAGCCCCATTGACTTCTATGGGTCTGTCTGAGCCACAAATATGGATTATAATAGGACATGCTCTGAGTTTTTCCACATGAGCACTAGGGTCAGACACGGTGTTGAGGAATCCTCAGCTCTGAGCATGAGCCCATAGCAATACATGAAGCTGGGAAACAGCCACAACAAAAATGACCGTAGCACCTAAGGAAAAAACGATTGCACATGAGGCCTAAATCTGCACCTATCACTTTGAAATCACTTTGGGTAGCCACAGATGATTGAACCCTTGGCTGACCTCCGCAGAACGTGCCCCATGTGTCCCTGGTCTTTTTAAGATGCTTCAGTAATGCATGAAGCACATAAAGGCAACTAAGTAACTTCACTTTAGTGTCTGGTTTGAGGGTGACTCTTGTTAAACCGCATACATGTTTATAAAGTGTGACAACACTATTTTGCCAAAAAGAGGGATAAGTGAAAGCCGTGGGGCACTTTCAGTCAAGTTTGGCTCTACATGTCACTCTCCAATGTGACTAAAATCCACAAGGCCGGGTCTGGCTGATCTTCCCCTCAGGCATATGCCAGCGTGGTGCCAGGAATGAGTTGTGTGCGCTCCAGTCCTTTCTATCAGCCCTGCCAGCCCAGAGAAGCCAGACTCCAGCATTATGTGCTGGGGCTTGGGATGTTGACAGGTGGAGCAGCATTGAAGGAAACGGAGAAAGCTTTTTTGGCCAAGCCTTCTAGAAAGCCTTTACTAATGACTATTGAAAAAACACAGGGAAATTGCTCGGCGGTACTAAAGCATTATTACATTATTACCGGCTTAGGAGGATTCTTAAATGCCTCCATTTCAATGGTGTGCGTCTAATCTCTGCTTCCTGAGCAGTGGCCAATTTGATTAGCAGCTGAGACAGAGGCGTTAAATGGATGTCAGCGATACAACGGACGGTCATCTGGAGATCTGGATTCTGCTCTGATATGCTAGATCACTGCTCTCTGAATAATAAAGTCTGAGTAGTCTCTTCACTACTTCTATATTGAGCTCTGATCATTACAGTCATTTACACATTCAAAAGAGACTGGCGAGATTTAATATCAAGCATATGACATCTATATGCGCCTTGTTTAAGCTACTGGCAGAGTACTCAGTCTCATAATGATGTATATTTTGATCCTGTGGCTCCTGTGGATAGAAGAAAGTGAGGATAAGACTGCTGGGTCCCCCACAAGTCACAGGAACAGGGCCACCAGCAATCCAGAGAATATGGGTTTTGTTCTCACTAATGACAAAGAAAAGCAAAAACCGGAGCTCCCTGGTGCAAATAAATGTGGTATTAGGGAATTTATCAAACTTAAGGTGATTTAAATTCTTACCTTCAATGGTTGTGCATGCAAGTACAAGGCTGTCAAATGCATGTGGGATGCTGCCCAGTCCTTGCCGGCAGGGTAACCTCCAGTTGAGTACTATGGGACATACCTGGTCCTGTCGCGATCCCCGCTGTGCATTGTCCGACGAGGATTCGGGTCTGCCGCGATTCTTGCGTCCAATTTCCTTCATTTGTTGCTTCCCCGCTGAGATCCACCGGAGTTCACCTTCTTCTTCCTGGTGCATGTAAGTGCTTGATCTCGCGACACAATTTCGTTTTTAAATTCCGCGGTTTGTCCGAATCAGTCGGGTTGTCCGACAGCACAATTTCTGTCGCATGCAAGCCGGCACTGATGCGCCACAATCCAATCGCGTGCGCCAAAAACCCGGGGCAATTCAGTGCGAAACGTAAATATTCGGGAAACCCGACAGAATTGCGGTCCGCGGACCCTAAGTAAATGAACCCCAGTGTGTTAGTGTCCAAGAAAGAAGATAAACTCTGCTCTGTGATTCGCTTCTACGTAATCATTACATGATCATTACATATCATTACTTCCGTTTTTAAATTTATATAATTTCTTTGTTTAAGTATATGTATTATATACCTGATGAAGTGTTCAGTTGTTTGACACGAACGCGTTGTCTTATGTTATACCAAACTTTTATTGTTTTATTTTTTTGCAATAAAATGGCATACTAAATACTTTTATCCGGGTTGCACCAGAGCAAAAGTCATTTTTTTTCAGTCGCCCAAACGGAGCAGAGTTTATCTTTTTCTTTCTTGGACAAAAGGGTGATGCCACACATGGCATTTTGAACCCGTTTTTGAACCGTGGCAGGTTGAGTATGTCTCTAGCAGCTCTATTCAATAGTCTAGTACTGTTGGAAGTTGCCAAGTAAGGCATTCGCGTCTCTCTGGCTATCTCATTGACACTGAATGGGAGTGCGGAAGGTAACTGAGCGCTGTGTGGATCCACAACAAAAAAAAAATTAAGGTGGCAAATGATATTATTAGCTCGTCCCAACTTTGTAAATAAGTCAAATGATTGTGTTACCTATAAACTCATCCGCATAGCAGATGGCACACGGATTCTACATGTGTCGCATCCATATTTTTCACATTCTCATGGACTTCTATGGGAACATTTTCTACAGCCTCCACAGATCTGTGAAAAACACATTTATGTGCATTTGTTCATTCCAATAAATGTGTCTCTTGTTTCCTGATCAATGTAGTTTTATTCTTTTATTTGTTCTTGCTTTAATGTAATGCATGCGAACCCCTTACCCATTGTACAGCATCATGGAACTGATAGTGGTTTATAAATAAAAATAATAAATCACCCCCACAAATCTCTGGGCCCGGCTCTAGTGTCCCATTCTTGGCATTTTGCCCTAGGTCTTGGTGTAAAGGGCTTTCTGCTCTATGATTCCATGCCCATGTACTGTTTTAGGACAACATTGCCGCTAATTGAAACTAAATAATGAAAATATCACACGATATTGATACATTTATCATATATAGTGGAGTAAAATATACCAGTTAAAAGGAACATATGCATTCATACATTCAACACTCTGACTGCTGTCATCATAACCCCACTATCTTCACCCCACTACCTCACAGTCATTTTTGGATTGCTAGCATAGATAGTCCTAAATACAGGGTTAATACACCTCTAGACGGCACAGTCATTCTCCAATGTTTTAGAAGGGGAGCCTCTTCATCTGCTCCGCCAGGATACACAGTGATTATGATCCTGGTAAACACAGCAGGTCATCATTAGCCATCATTTACATACTCAGTAAATTTGCTTCCATATCTTCAGAGACACCTTCCACCCCCAGAGGCTCCTTGAATTTTTGTAGGAAATGTGATATTATGATATTATCAGTTTTCATATTTGTAAATTATCTCTTGGATTCTCTTATCACCTGGTTCCTCTGACAATTTGTGAGCTGTGCTATTAACACAGTTTCTCGATAGTCGATAAAGCCATTCTGAAGAGAACAGCTGTCAGATGACTGCCCTGTTCTTCTTCTAATGTACTGCTACCAGAGACACATGGAGAAACAGTGATCGTTTTGAACACGTGGTGTTTTGAATGCATTTTTGGCATGTTTTTAAGCAGTTTGTTAAAAACCCCTTCGTTTTTGACAGGTTTGACCAATTATCTTAATTCAAACTGGTCAAAAACGCATGCGTTTTCAAAAAATGCATGTGTTTTTTTTACAGACTGCTTAAAAACGAGCCAACAACGCGTTCAAAACGCCACGCGTGCCATCACCCTTAGGGTTTATGGGGACGGATATCTAGCATAAGCAGTATGGCCGTAAATAGGCTCCTACAACATCCATGTGAAAAGGGAGAAGTATTCTGTCACATGGTGTGTTCTTGGGCAGTTTTTGGACCGTTCTTGGACTGCTTTTAAACCAACTGAAAACACATGTGATTTTGTAGGTTTTCCATGTGTTTGGCTGGTTTGAATCTTCATTTCTGGATATGTATGCCGCTGTAAAATGGATGGTAAACATACAAAAATGCATGCGTTTTCGGTTTAAAAACGGTCCAAGGACTGTCCAAGAACGCACCATGTGACAGCACCCTTAACGTGACCTAAGATACATAAAGATATCATGGTATTTGTTATGTGTACAATAACTTCATGGGAAAAATTCACAAAATTAACAATGGTTTTGTAGTATATACAGGTAAACGCCTTTACGCACAGGTAAGTTTTGTCAGCTGGATTAATGTCCCAAACCCAGAAGAGCAAAGCAGCCTGTAACACGTCACTACAGATCAGCAGTAAATTCCACTGGCAAAGGGGCCACGTTTGTTGCACCAAACAAGCAATGTACTTGAACAATGAAATGAAGTCACCTTACAGCAAGTAACAATGTGTACACCTTACTTAGTACGACTCTTTCTTTGACAAGATGATGATTCTTTTACAAGGAAAAACCGGGAGAGCCAGTGCAAGCCCAGTTAACGCTGAGTTAATTGGCTAAATATTGTGAGACTGGGCGATGTCCCAAACCCACAGCTGCTCTTCATGTCAGCACAATCAATCTCCACATTTCTCCTGAAAGCTGCCGCCTTCGCTGTCGAAATTTGTTGCCAGTTTAACCCTTTGGACGACAGTATAAACTTCATCAGCAGAGCATGCCTACAGAACCAGCTGTGTTTTCTTGGCTGCAATTTTTTGGTCTGAACCTATATCCACATCGGTTTCTGTTTGTGTGGTGTGAATATCAAAGGAGCAAAGGTTATATAAAGTGAAAGTTATTGGAAAATCCTTGAATGAACATGCACAGGGGACTCATTCTAAATGTTTTGCTGTATACGGCTGCTACCAGTTTCATGTCCTAGAAATAACAACATCATTCGGGGTACGGTTCACTTTGATGAAGATCTGTCAGATACCAAAACACATGTGATTGTTAATAATTACCATGTCTTTTGCATATAAATAATAAATAATTCAATACAGGTGGTGCTTGTTACTGATTGCATGTGTTTCAGTTGAAATGCATATGCGATCGGGACAAGCCGCTCCCCATTACTATTGAATTGTTTTTAAAAACGTGTGAACGCCACAGCAGGGTGATGCCACACGTCGCGTTTTTGAAAAAGCATGCTTTAAAACGGTTCAAAAACGCGACATGTGGCATCATGCTTTGTGTCTTTTTGCACAGCTTCAATTACATTTTTGTAATTGAGATGCAAAAAATAACCCAGTAGCCCCCATCCAATTTTCTATCATATAATTGAAGCATTAACAGAAGTGGTGAAAATGGACAATCACAGAAGCCCATTAAAATCAATGAACTCCTGTTATTATCGTTTCACTGGCAAAGACAATAACAGAACTCCAAGCACATGAGTAAACTGAGCCGAAGACCAGGTCCACCAGGTCACTACTGGCCAAACTGGAGAAAAAAGGGCATTCCTTGTTTCTTTTAACTTTAACTCCTCTCTGCTCTAAGGTCAGCGGGCGCAGGACTGGAGTCTGCAGCAACGTCTTTAGCCGTGCTAGCCACAGGAGCAAGACCTGGTCTCAGAGGCACCCAGAGACCCTAGGGAGAAGGGAGATGAGGTTTGTTACCGCTTCTCCCTTCTCTGCTCCCCACAGCATTGCGCTGAATGAGCGCGATGCACGGAGGAGCAGAGCTGGCGCGTCCGCTGGCTCCATAGACGACGATCACGTGACCGCCGGATCTAAAGGGGTGAAACAGAGCTGCTGCATCTAATTAGACCCAATCCAGCTCTGATCACAATCCCCAGTCACAGGTGGACATTTCCTCTTCTTACAGATGCCTTTTTTCCACTTTTAACCCCAAATAAAAATAAAATGGAAAAAACCTCCCAGCATCTGATTATAAAAATGTAATTGGGGCTTATATAAGGTCATACTATATCCACAAATAGCAAATGAAAACTGGGTGTAGAGAGTGCCAGTCCGCTCTTCAGCCAGTCACTAAGGAGAGATTTATTCTCCTTGCCCTGCTGCTGATCCGTCTTGCTCAAGTTCTGCTACATCTCTTTCTGCTCAGAACTGTTTACTTCCAGGCATCGGCCCCGTTTCCCACAGCGCGGCTTTTGAGTGATTCAGAGCAATTCATCTTTCAAGCAGAAAGCTATTTGTATTACAGAAAACTCAACTTCTTAAAATATCATTTACATTTTGGAGAACATCTTGATCGTACCTGCACAGCAGTTTGGAATAACAGAGCACAAACAATGCCAAGAAGGGCTATTGTTCTTTCAAGAATACTTAGGAGACCACCAGGAGGTTATGTTACAACTTGTTAGTTATAGGCACAAACAGGGATGCACCCGAGCTCTGGAGTCTTAAAGGGGTTGTCTAGTCAAAAAACATTGAATAGGGGATAACTTGCTGATCATTGGAAGTCTCGGATTACTATAGAGCTGCTGGTTACATATGCGCCCTGATGCTCTATGCATCTCTATGACACTGACAGAGAAAATGGACTATCCCTTTAAGGGGAAGATATGGAAGACATGTGGAAGACCAGTACCATAACCAGTCTGGTACAGATTTTGTCAGCCTTTCAAAATCAAATGTGGTTGTGCATTGGAGGGTCAAGGTTATTTGATGACATTATGATGACATTTTATGGAACAAAGCTTTCTATTAACATGGTATCATTGATTCTTGTAACATGAGTCCATGAGAAATTTCTGTGCCACAAGTTTAAAAGACATCATCCTTTTCCGATCCTGACAGCATGCAGAGATTAGGAGAGTCGGCACGATTGCTGGGTCTGTAGGGGTTAAACAAAGTTGCTGGTTCTGATCAGACCCAGTCCAGCTCTAATTCAACATCTACCCCCAAAAGGAGCCGGTAACTAGGGCTCTTATAAATGCACCAATACTGGTGAAAGCAAGAAAGTAAAAAAATGTGGAACTGTCCCCCAGGGGTCTTTTATGACCCCATGGGGGACATATAAAGTTAAAACACACACAAATGACAAATTAATAAATATTTAAAAATACACATTTACATTCCCCCAAAAAATCTCCCAATATACTATAAAAAACATCGTTATAATCACCCAATTGGCGCCAGAGTATACATATTGCATATCAAAATGACTATCACATACTAGGGAATTCATTTACAATGGTAATTTTTTTATTTTGAAAAATGGAAAAAATATACCATACATTACAAAAAAAATAATTCATTCAAAAAAATCTGAAAATGGAAAAAAGGTCCCTTAACTTTTTTATTTTTTATTTTTTTTTTTACGATATTGCACAAAAAAGAAAGATATGGCCCTTAGGCTGTACTCAGATGGCTGTAGGGGGATGCATATATGACCAACGTATATACATCAGATATACTTTCCCCATAGGCCGACAATGGGCGCATGGCCACCGTCCCTAATAAATTCCCGCCCCTTCTTGTGTCCCCTGCCGGATCTTTGTGCCTCATAGCCTTAGAGAAAGCTTGTCTGATACCCTGTGCGATTATCCTGATTTCCCATTGTGACCTTGATTCCGTTTCTGACCTCGCTCCTGTGCTGCCCGTCCTGACCTTATGCTCTGATACTGTGCTGCGTGTCTTGACCTCCTGCCTGTCCCTGACTTTGCCTTGCGATTCTGTACTTCATCTTGGCCGCCACTGCGGGCAAAGTCGCACCTGTGGAATGATCTGGTGGTACCACACCGCAGCAAGTCAAACCTCCTTTGCGGCGGGCTCTGGTGAAAACCGGGTACCATTTAGACTCCAGTCCCAGGTGTTGACTTATGTTATCGTCCATGGTGGTACAGAGGATCCACTACCACTGATACTGACAAGCAAACTGTACACCATGTATATCTTTGATCACATGAAAGCACAGCATCCTGCAAGGAGGCATGAAGAGGAGTAAAAGTTCATATATCGCTATAGATATCCCTGGATACCAGAAAAAATTATAAAGATGATTACTGTATATACTCGAGTATAAGCCGCACCTCGGCTTATACTCGAGTCAAGAAAAAACCAAACAGTGTACTCACCTTCCAACGCCTCCCGGAGGGTCCTCTTCTATACAGGGATGCTCCGACATTGGATCCATGTCCCCATGCCCTCTGTCACAGGGATCGTGATATCAGCTGCTCGCTGACGTTCTACTATGTACACTGGCATCGGCACACACTATGATGTCAGCAAGCGGTGCCTGTGATGGACCGCGTGGGGACAAGGAGCCGATGCTGTAGCATCGTTGTACAGAAGAGGACCTGCCGGGGGGCATTGGAAAGTGAGTACACTGTTTTTTTTTTCTTACAGGCATTATATTAGGGGCAGGGGCTGCAGGCTATATACTAGGGAGCTGGCAGGCTGTATACTACAGGGGGCTGGCAGGCTATATACTACTGGGGGCTGGTGGCTGTATACTACAGGGGGCTGGTGGGCTATATACTAAAGGGGGCAGGCAGGCTATATACTACAGGGGCTGGTAGGCTATAAACTACAGAGGCTGGCAGGATATATACTACAGGGGGCTTATTTTTTATGTTAAAATTAGGGGACTCGGCTTTTACTCGGGTCGGCTTATACTCCAGTATATACGGTATATGGGAATCAGAGAGAAACAATTTTTAGCTGAAAGAAGGGTGTCAGTTAGTTAAAATGGCTCTATGGGAAACCGTCCCAAGCTTCAAAGCCTTTTAAGGCCTGGTCATGATGGTGTTAAGGTAAACCTGTAAACAGCATGATTTCTGATGACATTAAATGTTGGAATAGAGGACTGATGCAGATAGAGGAGTGAACAAATATCAGTGTTAACTGATATAAGTCGTTAAAGGGCTTTTAACCCATTATGATCCATTAGCATGATATCAGAGCTATTGACAACTTAGTGTGTCTTACATGCCTTTTAACAGTATACTTTACATCTAATGCATCTTACTAATGCATATTTTGTGTATACATGCAGCATAAATGGACTACATTATAGTGCAAATTACACAGCAATGGTCTGTTATAGCTTTCAGTAGGCAGGATTTCAACAACGGCCGACGTTCATTAAAGTGTTTGCTCCAGTTTTCTGTCTGACTTTGCTCTGAAAACAACATGTAAACTGCTTGCACATATTTATAAAGTGCCTGCACCATTATGGTTTCAGAGCTGGACTATGCCCAATGCACCTAAAAGGCTCTTCAAGAGTCTAACTATGTACTACATTTATTACTGCGACTCAACAGAATTGTGTTGCATTCTCTATATTAAAGGTTCACCAAAAACCTTGGTGCACACTTCCCGAGCAGTGCAGAAGGCACCAGATTCGTGACACTTTTAAATAATCTTCATAAATCACAGTCTGTAACTTGCATCTCATGTGTGAGATAGTGATTAGTAAACTTGTCCGATAAGTTAAAAGTTAGAGATAACAACTCTTCTTGTTTTATTACTTACCGGCATAATTCATCTCTGTAAGATATTTATGTCTCTGACCTATTTTTCATCTACAAAGTTGTACTTCATCTACGAGACTGATGGTCCCATGAACGTAATTGTAAACAAGTTAGCTCTTCTTACTCCCAGCTTAATGTCCGAGCTTTAAGCAAACCTGTCCAGGTTTTTGGATGGTGACTGGTTACAATAGCCTATGCTATGTCAATTTTAAAAATGCCTTTGTCAGTATTCTGAAACATTTCAGTACTTTAAATTTACATTATCTGGCTCCCTGCCAGCAGCGTGTGGTGAGTCCCGTGGGCGGCATTAACCTGTGTGTGCCTTAGTCTCCTCTCCACACTCATGCAGCTTCCTTCCACTCCCCACTTACTGTCATGTACATTGAGGAGGCAAGGGGGCGGGATGGTGCGGTAGGATATACAGGCACACACAGGCTGCAGCTGCCTCTGCCGTGGGACTCACCATATGTTGCTGACAGGGAGCCAGGTAATTAAAAAAAACTTGTATAAACTACTGAAATTATTTAGAATGCGGACAAAGGTGTTTTTAAATTCAGCATAGCATAGGTAATTGGAACCTGTCACCAGCTAAAAATCACATTCCCAGTGACAAGTTCTCATTAAAACATTTATAGTAAGCCATAGTCTCCTCCAAAAATGAGAGTAATAGTTGGTCACAGGAGAAGTCTTTGATGTGGATTTCAGGTTAGACTTTTTTTCTATGTAGACTTTTCCAGCTGGAATAGGGATTCTTATGGTATGTTCACATATCAGTATTTGAGCTGAGTTTTATAATTATTATTATATATTATGTCAATGTTTATGTAACTCTCTGGCCAGGCTTTTAGCTTTAGCCCAGTATCACCCATGATAGGGGGGGTATCATAAGAGACTCTCCAGTCTCTATGGCTCTGGCACTTAACTCCAGGGGCATAACTAGGAGAGGCTGGGCCCGTAGCAGATTTCTGCATGGGCCCCCCTTCCACTGAATAAATATTTAGGTTGCATTCACATAAATGTGTGCCCTCCCAGGCGGGCTAGGGTGGGGCGGGCGGGCGGGCCAAGGAGAAAGTGGGTGGGTCAGGCTTAGAAGTGCATTACTCGTGACACAGAGGGAGGGCCACGGGGGCATGTTACGGGGCTGTCTGTGCCTTAGCACTGCAGAGACATAGAAGGATGGGCCATGGGTCCCAGGGACCCTTAACTACATCCGTAGAGTAGCAGCAGTATCAGCCAGTAGTCATCGTGAGGGGAGGCAGAGCGCAGAGAGATCATGGACAAGGGTGAAAAGTGCTCGAGGAGCATGTAAGAGTCAGAGCCCTGGAGAACAGAGGGGTGATGACCCTCAGAGTGCTTGCACTTGATTTACATACCGATTAAAGTTAATTTTTAACCAAACCGCAGAAGCAGTGATCCTAATAAACATATATTGTCCATGGGCACTTGTTCCATCACTTACCTATAGAATTGGGTCCAAGTTTCCAGTATGTAAATCAGGTAAAGAAGGTTTAAGCTGTGCTGCCAAGCACACAGACCACAAAGTTAACCAACAAACCAAACTATACTAAGAACAAGGAGTGGCCAAGGCTTCTGGAACATCTTATAAATGATGTAATGTACAGGTGATTGACCTCTAAACCTTCATTAAATTAGAAAGGGACACAGAACCAGCCTGGACCAGACTTTTCTGATAACATCTCCAAGTAAAACGTTTTTCCTCTTCTCTTTCCAAGTCGCTTGCTTTCAACATGCACTTTAAGCACTGCCAGAAATACATTAGCTGCAGGGAAGTGTACCATGCATCTGAACAGACAGCTGGGGAGAAGTTGTGAAGACCGATTACATAGGTATTTCTCACCCCTTAACACAAAAGCAGACTTTCTGCAAGTTCCCTCCATCGATATGCTCGGGTTACATTTTGATAAGCTGCTGGGACATAAATCTGGTTTTGTCAGTATTACCTTGGTTTAAACCCAACTTGTCAAACTTCCCTTTTGCATTTCAAATTGGCTTACAAAATTTATTCCAAATTCTGTATCGCTGATGAAATTTTGTTGTATTTTGGATTGGGAATTTTTGTCTACTTTAGCTATTATGACATAAAAATTGCACCCAGGTGTTCTTCATTTAGTGAGCAGTCAAATGAGGTCTCCCGAGTTACAATACAGCAAAAATGTACACGAATGTTCAGCTAGTTTCTGCTCAGTATCATCATCATAACTTTATGACATAAGGAATTCACATTCAGACACCACTTTGTGATTTAATGTTGGCCTTCTACCTTTTGATGTCCTTACTATACCGCGCTATGGTCATGTTACTCTCTTTTTTTACCCTTTTTTTCTATTTGCAATGATTATGCCCTTATATGTTTGGCTGATTACTGATATACTGTGGGGGAGATGTATCAAACTGTGTACGCCAGAAAACTGGCAAATGAAATGCACCTGAAATGCCAAGTGCCAAATTTACTGAAGGTTTTTGAACATTTTTAGTTTTCTGATTGTCTGAAAGGGGTTGTGTCATGAAATACAATTTGGCAGATCAACTTTTAGCTTATCTAATTTTGTGCCAAAAATTGCACCAAAAAAGTGTTGGGAACCTAGAAGCGCAGGCACAAGCTATGCTCAAATTGAGTGAGGACAAAAAATGGTGTTCATGGCGGAGAATGACCATAATTGTGGCACCGACACTTTATAAATATGGCGCACAAGGAAAGAAATGACAACATACTGGTGTAAATGCCCCCGATGTCTTTTTCAGTTACAAATTTTACCTCAGAGATGGTGTATTATCAATAAATACAGTCAACTTATAGAGTATCATCAATGAATCCAAAACTGAGAGATTACAGATGAGTGGATCTATATGTTGCTTCATATATTTGGCCCAAATCTGCTATCTGACGAATATTTTCGTCTGGCTTCGCACATGTCTTTTAAATAGCTGCTAGATTTTTCTGTCATTTCTCCAAGAGCTTAGGTGGAGTAGAGTGCTGGAGGCAAATTATAAAATTGACCAAAACAAGATTTTTTAATGAAAAATCTGTGTTTTAAAGGACTAGAAGGGTTTATATACCAATTTTCAGGACAATTTGAGCAACATAGTTTCAGACTGATTTGAACTTTTTTGTGGAACTGCAGTGTCCCAGGACAAGGTTATTTCTTGGATTTCTCTTGATGTTGTTAGTGTCTATTAAGATGCTCATTAGGCTCAGGTTAATCAAAAGACATTGGGACAGATTTACTTACCCAGTCCTGTCGTGATCCCGCGGTGAGTTGTCCGACGAGGATTTGGGTCCAGTGCAATTCATGAAGATCATGCACCCGAGTTCCTGCATCCGTCGCTTCCCCGCCGAGGACCGCCGGAGTTCACCTGCTTCTTCCTGGTGCAAGTGATCTTGCGACACAATTGCGTTTTTAAATTCTGCGGTTTGTCCAAATCCGTCGGATTGTCCGACGGCCCGCCCACCGATTTCTGTCACGTGCAAGCCGGCACCGATGCACCAAAATACGATCGCGTGCGCCAAAATCCCGGGGCAATTTGTCGCAGAACGGAAATCGTCGGGAAATCCGACGAAAGTGTGTGCGTGGACCCTTAATAAATGAGCCCCATTATTTTAATCAAAACAATTATTTCTGAAATCTAATAATAACCAATGGAAAGAAGTTATAGCCATGTTATAGTACTTAGTGAATGATGGATTGTTCAATGAAAGTCTGGTCTGATGGATGGATCATGTAAGACTAGTGATAAAAAAAAAAAAAAACCTGAGGCTCACTATCAACTTTTTTAAGTGTTTGGAAATTGCACTGAAATTATTCTGTAGAACAAAAACATTATATTGGACAGTGTAAAGGAAGCAAAATGACAATATATTTTACAAAACCTATTTAATTACACACAATGCTTTGTTTGTACATTATCATAAATTATTGACTCGCTTAATTGTTGTTATGTAATGTGCTTGGGATTTTAGCTTCCATGTTGTTATAATTAATACATTTCTTCAAAAATACATCATTTCTGATCTTCTGTTACTATTTTACACAAATATAAATGGCCCTTTTATTTTTTAACAATAATGATGATGCATTTACATTTGTCTGAAACAGCATAGAACTCGAGGGATTTAGTGATGTGTTCTGAAAAGGACGGGAAGGTGAAGCAGAAGGTTACTATGAGAGGATTTGGGTTCCCTTTAGGCCAAAAAGACTGAGTGAAAAATGATTTTTCCTGAGGGAAAGAGGACATGGTGGGGCGTGAGGGAGGAAAGTGGCACACGCTGGCTAAGCATCACTTACTCACACTTCTTGAATAGAGTCTCTCTGCTGGGTGGTTTTGTGGTGCCTTCAGGAGGCACAGAGACGTTAGAATGCAAAAGACATGTAAATCAATGCAGCTTAGGAAAACTCCAGAGCAGGAGGTCTGAGACAAACTGGGGCATAGCCAGATGTATAAGGAATGGGTTTGAAGAAGAATATATCAAGACAGGCTCATATGCTTACACCCTTTCAGTCCTGGAGCACTGACTGATGTTCAGCTTCTTTTCTGAACTTGGTTCTCTTCTCATCAGATATGTACATATAGAACCCAAAGTTCTATGAGGAAATCAGGGGGTTAATAATCCTTTTTAGTGCAATACGGCATTCCCTTGGTTCCAATTAAAACCATGGACACGAGAAGTGTCAGAGGGAAGGCGTCAGCAGCAATGATCTCCCCTTCGGTGGATCATTTACCGACAGCTTATGGTGTGTGTGAAAGAGATTGGAGACTTCTTTTTTTGCTGTCCCTTAAATTATTCTCATTTTTGTGCTCCCTCTGTTATTTTCCCCTTTCTGCCCCATCTGCTCTTCTCCTTTTGCTCTTTCCTTCATTCCCTTCCTTTTGCTGCTCCCTTAATTCCCCTTGTTTTACTATCCCTTCATTTTCCTCCTTTTTCTGCCCTCTCAGTTTTCTTCCTTTTGCAGCTCTCTCCGTTCTTCTCCATTTGCTGTTCTCTTCATTCTCCTCCTTTACTGGTCCCGCATTATACTCCTATTGCTGCCCCCTCAGTTTTCTTTCTTTGGCTGTTCCTTTCATTCTTCTTTTGCCCCACCCTCAATTCTTCCTTTGCTGCCCCTTCTTTTTCATATCTGTCACCAATGCCCTTCTCTTTTTGATACCCATCCATTCTCGTCCTTTTGCTGGCACTTCTGCCCCCATTCCTTTTGCCATAAGTATAAGAGCATAATATGGTCTATACATTATATATATATATATATATATATATATATATATATATATATATATATATGTAACCTGGTAAACTTTCACTGCAGGTCACTTCTTGCCTCCTTTGCGAAGACCTCTTCCATGTCAGTGGTTGGCAGGGGGTGCCAAGAACATGTGTAAATAAGATAATGGTTACCCAACCCCTTTCATCCAATAAATGTTCACAGGGCACAGTATGTCACAGGAGAGTCCTGCAGCCAGTGGGTCAGATGACCATGGCACATGACACACATGGTCACATGACCATTAGTACCTGTAAGTTGCTAGTCTTCTTTCTCCAATTATACCTGATATGGTGCTGCATATCCTTAAAATACATTTGGAGCATAGTTTTGCAGAAAACAAATATTAATAGACACTGCTGCCTATTGTGTCGTGGTTGCTCGTTGATGTAAGGAAGACATGAGCCTGTAGTAGCTCTAAACCTCCACTACACAATCTCATATTGATTACCCATTGGAAAACCCATTTAAAGGAAATTTACCATATGTTTCTTTGCATTGTGAATCAAGCATACCTTGAGAATGCTGTAGCTACACTGATGCAGAAACATATCTTGTTTAATTCCTGATCCGAGTGGTTTTGCTTGGAAAAGCTGGTTGCTGCTGGCTGCGGTACGTAAACACATTACATGGAGCTTCCTGAACTGTCCAGACAGAACTTATAAACCTGGGCTGGATGACGCATACACATCAGCTGGGGGATGGTGCAGTAATTGATTACTTCTGCCTGTCAAGGACAACACAGTGAATACAGTGTTCTCTTAAGCGGTGCATAATTATAGTAAGAGGAGAATTCCTCCCACATGTATACATTCATATACACACTATACACTCATATACACACATTTTATAACTCATACATGCATTGGTATACTCAAAAACACATGTATACACTCACACACACATTAATAAACTTTTATACTTGTATACACACATTTATACACTAATACACACAACACTCATATGCACACATGTATACACTCACGTATACAATTCTAAATACACACACACACACATACCCTGCATACTTACATAAAATGACTTTCTCTGTAAGTAGTGTCCAGTGTCTTCTCACTGAAGCTCCTCTCTTTCGAGGATAGCTTATCCCAGGGGGTCAGAAGACCATAAAGTTAGCAATGCAGCCAATAAGGGGCTAATATCTTCACTGAGGAGGCAGATGTGAGGATGTTATAGAAAGCTTCTTGGGCCTTCTGTGTTGCTGTACTCTGCCCCACCCCTTGCATTCCTTTTTTTGATTGGACAGCTCATACTTGAGTTTTGTACAGGAGGATGTGGAGGATGCGCTGTGCTTCATAATATGTGAAACTGCATAGGGCATCCTACATTCTTTCGATTGTGCTGAATTTTGGGTTCCTGCTCAGGCCCCCTAATCCTGCAGGCCCCGTAGCAGCTGTTTTGGCTACTACCCTGGCAGGTATGCTACTGCCTGCTACAGACTGCAGTGCAGGTTTACCATGGTAAGTAACAAAATGGGTCACTCTATTAGAGTATTGTACCCTGGTAAAAAAAATGTTATTAGTAGTCAACCCCTTTAACATACTGTACATGAACCCCAGAAAATGTTAAAAAAAAAACAAGTTAAATGTGCTTTAAAACTAATTGAAAAAAATGAAGTAAATGATGCCTGATACCTAGAGCTGTACCAGTGAGTGCCTAGAACTGGCAATTGAACGCTTTAAGTCTTTTCTCCAGCTCCAGAACCTCCTCCCTATTGCTTTATAATTGGATTATAAAATATAAGTAGAATTGTAGGCTCTCTGGGACAGGGATTACGTTTGCTACTTTTATGTCTGGCTTTCTGTCTTATCAGTATATAGTGAAGATTTTTTTCTTTGATTAAAATGTCCCTGAAGTGTTTTGTTACATTGACTGTGCAGGTCTGGCGTGGATTTCTGTGTACGTGGCTCGGCTATTTAACACATTAATGGAGCCTTACTTACCTTCAATGGCTGGGTAACAATAGAGCCCGACGTGCGATGCTATATCACCGCAGCATCCTGATCAGTTTTCTCCTTACCATCTAAACTGGCCGCAGGGACAGTGACGGAGGAAAAATAACCCCATTATTTCCAGCAGTATCAGCGGCTTCTCAAAGTCAGACAGTCTGTTACAGGATGAATTCAGCACAGCGGCCATAGTGACACAGGGGTTATTAGCCCGCGGCTGCTGTCTGCTATGTCTGTCTTTTAATAACTCCCCCTCCCAGGGAGCTCGAGCGAAGGATTATTTCAGGAGGAGGTTTATTAATAGATAACTCTAACTTAAGAACTAAAAGAAGAAAACCACTGCAGTCGTGGATTATCTGATGGTAACCTGATTAGAGGGAGCCTTTATTATAATAACACACTTTCATTTTCCATATAATCACATGCAATTAATTTCTAGCCCAAGAAGCTTACGATCAAGAAAGGAAATCTGATAACAACTAATTAACCTACTTAGTCCATGCTTGATTAATACCTTTGTGAAATGTATGTGTTTAATGGCTTAATGTTTTGTGCCAGATTTAGCCGCTGCTCAGCTTGGGTCCTACCCCATAGGCTTCTATTATTCACAACTTTTTCTATCATAGTAGACGCCACCTCTCTAGTAGCTACTCGAAGCTCCGGGTCACAATGCTTGTGATTTGCCTTAGGTCTTCCTAACTTGACAGTGACTTTCATGATAACCATAATCACCATAGACAGTAATGTGTTTACATGTTCGGGGCACGGCACCTCGATGTCAGGTTGTGGTCTGGAAGATAAGTGCTGAGCTCTAAACCCTGTTGTAATGAAATAAAAATAACATTTTATTTCATGCGCCATGTGAGACAGAGCTAGAGGCTACTTATTCACAGACGGAGGATTGTACAGCCACTGAGCTAAGTAAAGGCTCTGCAAATCTCCAGGGAAAAAGAGACTTTGCAAATTACAGTAAATCTCTCTGGAAGGAAAGGGGATGTGTAATGGGAGCTCCGTCGAAAACCAAAAGAACGTCAATATTCTTCAAGTCATTTTCTCAAATTATTTTGCGAGCTGGATATGTAGTTGTAATTATGTTACTCCTGCAAATGGTCATTCTTTCATTGACAGTAGCTGGGTTATTGATACCTGCCTCTGGCTTTCTAAAGATTAAGCCATCAGTACATAAGCATAAGAAGAACGTCAGGCTCCTAGGTCTCGGTGCTACATTTTTACCATAGTCAACTTTAGTTATAACACAGGCATTTTTAACTGGTTCGGAATAACCAACCGGGGAACAAGAGAATCCACCGGTGTGCCCATGAGCTTGGCAGGACCCCAGGACCTGCACGAGCTTTGCAGAACCCATCATTTCAACCAATTTATAACTATATGGGTAGATTATCTAGAAAAATTCCCAGTTTATTTTTGTGCACTATAAATGCATTGGATGAATGAGATGACATAGAAATATAGGGGGGAATTTATTAAGACTGGCGTTTTCAATTTTTTTTCGACTTTACCTGTATCTTCTAAGACATTCTGTCCTCTTAGTAGATCAGGTGCAAGCTCTGCCAGGTATGACTAGGTTTGACCTGCCGAAGTAGTCTATAGTCTCTGCCACTTTTTGCTCAGCTTCCTGCCTTCTCCCTGACATGCCCAAAGTGTTGTGGTTAGAAAAGCCAGAAAACTGACAGGGTGGGATATGTTTATTTGATATAATGGATCTCCCCCATAATAGCCAACCAGAATCTTTCCTCCCTCAGCTTCATTTTCTTAATCACTCTGTGGAGCCCAATCACAGAGCTAAAAGGATCTAAGGCAAATGCCAGTCAGCAGGTTACTGACCATAATTGTCCAAGGCAAGGGCTAGAAAGCTATACATAAGCTATGTTTTAGGAACATACAAATGTATATCAGGTAATTTTTGCATGTAGCTGTACAGTGATGGCGCCCGGGCGCCTCATTCTGACACCATTAGGTACACTGATTCAGTACATGGGCCTTTGAGCTTCATCTTGCTTCCTGTGCAACCTATATATCTACATCTTGAAGATAATCAAATGCTGTAGAGATCCTTCAGAGAATGAATGGAGGGACAGGAGACATGTGCAACTTTCTACTCCATTTACAGCAGTGATGGAACTTAGTACTCTGACCACCACTGATTGGCAAGTTGTGACTGACCTATTCTTTGGACACAACTAACATAAAGCCATTACCTAACATAAAGACCTCAGTGTGGGAAGTGACACATGCAGGAAATTGGACGCATTATCTTAGTGAATCGCGGCAGACCTGAATCGGTCATTCCGGATCGTCAACGGGACGGGACGGGTAAGTAAAAGTGCTCCATAGTGTCATGTATTGTAAGAGTGAATTCCGGTAAAGGTCAATTTCTTCCTTAGGTCACTGGTCCTCTCCGGATCAAGAAGAACTGCAGAATTTCTGCACAAAATTTCAGTGTAGGAAATTCATGGCATTTTACAGTAAAAGCAAAGTGGATAAGATTTTGAGAAAACAAATAATTTTGCTGAGGATTTCATTACTCAAGTGGGATCTGTAGCTTCTATCATAAAATAGTGAAATGCTTCAATTTTGTTTTCCAGCATAGAATCTGCATTATTGAAGCAGTCCAGATTAAGAGTTAAATGTAATGTAAAACTCAAATTATAATCTTAAGGATATGCAAATGCCAAGAGAAATGGATCGACTGTCGCGCTGCACTACTGAGTGATGGCATTACAGCAGTGATTCTAGGTCTCTGGAGGGGGTGGAAAGTGCTTAGGGCATATGATATGTTAACAGAACAAGCATTTGTTAAACATGCTAATTGACGGCATCTCTTAGTGGCTTTTATTCATGCACAGAATGCAGAATAACTCCACCATTAACCCTTCATTATAGCTGAAAATTGTAAGAGGCTGGGAGACATTCTGGATATGCACATTGGAAATGACAACAGGGTGAAACTTACTCATTTGTCCCTTAGTTTACTTCTTTTAGATTTATTAATAGCTAATGGCTTATGTGATAAAGAAGTGCAACATTGTGCAGAGCTTTGTGGATGAGGGTTACTGGTTTAGTTGTATCCAGAAGGTGATGGGCAACCAGGGCAGGACTTGTACAGACAAAGCCCTGTAACCCTGTTGTAATTTGTGGGACGACTTATATTTCTATTTTCTTAGTTCCATGCAATACACTAAGAAGCTGGGAAAAAAATCCAAATGCTGTGCAGCTGACAAAAAAAAAACACAGGATTGCCATTTTCATACAGGTTTTGTATGTATGGCTTTCACTGGGACACCAAAATGACCTTAATCCTTTAGCTCAGTGTCATCACAGAGATGGCAAATTTATAGAGCTTTCTTATTTAATACCAAAAAGTGCTCTATGCCATATTGTGACCCATAGCTTTTTCATACTTTGAAGTACACAGTTGTGTAAGGTGTCAATTGCAGCTGAATCAGCCTACATTTTCTATGTCAATACTTTGGGGACTGTATGTCCTTTTGATCACTTTTATTCAAATACAGGCAGTCCCCGGGTTACGTACAGGATAGGTTTGTTCTTAAGTTGAATTTGTATGTAACTGGATATTTTATAATTGTAGTTCCAGCCAAATTTTATTTTTGCCCCAGTGACAATTGAATTTTCAACATTTTTTGCTGTAATGGGACCAAGGATTATCAATAGAGCTTCATTACAGACACCTTACAGCTGATCATTGCAGTCTGGGACTAAAGTAACACCCAGAGAGCTTCACCAGAGGTCACAATGGGCAGAGGGGTCCGTCTGTAACTAGGGTTCGTCTGTAAGTCACGTGTCTTTAAGTATTATGTATGACACAATGACAAAATTATATTTTTTATGTTTTAGCATTTTGTAATTTGGGTATAACTAACATGTTTATAATTGTATTTTTTCATTGATTTACAGTTGAAACCAGACATTTACATACACTATAGACTGACATGAAATCAGAATAAACCTTTCCCGTTTTAGGTCAAATAAGATTACCAAAATTATTTGTGTTGGCAAAATGACAGAATAATGAAAGGGAACCTGTTATCCGTAACCCCTTTCTGGCTTCCCCATGTCCCCATAGAGACTAGTGTACACAAATTTTATTTTTAAAGTAAAATTTGCATTTAAAAAAAAGGTAAGTTTATCTTATCTGCAGAGGAGTGGGGTAGACATGTATGTCCCAAGGGGGATAGAGATGGGGGGGGGGAGAGATAAGGGGGTGGCATGGGAGTTTTGTTTTTAAATCGATACATGATAGAACAGTTTCTCAAGAGTGGTGAGGGGCACTCCTAACTGGCCACCCCCAAGAGACTACAGACACAGCTCTGCATACAGAAAGGTAAACTTTGACCTAATTTATCTTTTTTTCAGAAAAAGACAGTTTTACTATAAAAACTGGCAATATGTACATATTCTCTTCTGCAGAGTAAAGCGTTTACATACACTAAGATTACTATGCTTTTAAACAATTTGAGAGAACCCATATGATGATCTCATGTCTTTGATTTATCAGAGAAACACCTGTGGAAGTCTTTGAAGGCACATCTGAAACACACTGATCATATGTGTAACATCATAGGAAAATCTAAATAAGTCAGCCAAAAGAGAATAATGGACTTGTGAAAGTCTGGTTCATCCTTGGATTTGCATCCAAGGATGAACCAGATTTGCACAAGTCCACAATCATACCAGATTCTGTGTCCCAGAGGTGAACGTGCTTTGTTACTAAATGTGGACGTGGCCTGTAATCTGACGAAACTAAAGTTGAGCTGTTATAATGACCATTGTTACATTTGGAGGAAAAAGGGAGAAGCTTGCAAGCCTGAAAACACCACCCTGCCTGTGAAACACCCCGTGGCAGCATTATGTTGTGGGACTGTTTAGCAGCAAGAGGGACAAGAGGGACAAAATATATGCATCATGAGGAAAGAATATTATGTGGCAATTCTGAAGCAACATCTCAAGACATCAGTCAGGAAGTTAAAGCTTGGACACAAACGTGTCTTCCAAATGGACAATGTCCTGAAGCTAATGCTAAACTGGTTTAAGGATAACAAAGTTAATGTTTTATAGTGACCATCACAAAGATCTGATATGAGTCCTAATGAAAATGTATGGGCTAAGCTGAAAAGACAGGTAAGAGCAAGACAGCTACTAATATGGCTTAGTTACCCCAGTTCTGTCAGCAGAGCCCAAATTCCCACCAACTATTGTGATAAAATCCCGGGAGGACATCCAAATTGTTTGTCATACAGTTTAAGGACAATAATGCCAAATACTGATGAAATGCATTTAAACTTTTGAATGTAATAAAAATGCCTTAAAAATTCTCTCTCATTATTCTGTCATTTGGAAAATATAAATCATTAGAAATAAACTTCTGGTTTTAACTGTATATTTCTATTCTTGGGTGGGAGTGATTCAAGGGTTTTATTTTTTAACTTTTCATTTTCTTTTAAACAACATACAAAATCTTCACATTTAATTACAATACATCACTTAATCAATCCAAGAATACATACCATTGCAAAAATTTGCATCCCATTTTATCCCTAACATCCCACCCCTCTCCTTATCCTCCGCTGCCTGCTGTGTGAACCCAAACAAAACCCAAACAAAACCCAAAAAAAGAAAAAAATTCTTCACATTGCCTGAAATTTCGGTCCCATTACCAACCAGATCTATGTATGCAGACACCCCAATGGGAATAACTAATTTTTTATTTCTTTTTTTTACAATTTTTTAGGCACCCTATGGTGTTTGAAGTTTCTAAGTGCTACACATACTGCAATACTACTTCATATAATACTATTTGATGTTGATCCAGGGAGTTATTGTGACCATTCCAGTTTGGAACAATTAACATCAGCATTTTAGGTTTTTTCCTCCTTTCTCTGGATTTATAGGTTGGACTAATAAACCTGCAATTTTATCCTTCCTTACTAGGAAACTATGAACTATGCATGCCCGCCATACCGTAGTACGGCGGGCATACATGGGCGCTGCGGAGAAGAGCATGGGATTAGTGCAGCTCACCCCCGCCCCTCTCCATAGGAATATACAGCGCAGGCAGCCGTATCACATAGAAAAAAGGGACATGTCCTATCTTTTTATGGGCTATGGAGCGGTACGGTGCCTCATGTGCTGCACCGTACCGTTCACGTACAGGGATGTGAGCCTATAGAATTGCATGTGGGACGTATATATGCCCCCCATACATTTGTGTGAATGTAGCCTTAGACAGATTCCCCTAGCTTATATACAGTATGTAGCCAAAAGCTGGTTGAGTGTTTTGTGCATCTCCTAATAGTGACTTCTGTGCACGCGGAGGACGGTGAGCACATTGCTACTTTCATTTTTCCTTTAGTCTTACAAATATAGCAATGTCAGATGATTCATTGCTTCCATATGTATATGCTCAGGCATGCAGGGGATGCAGCTACATGGCTGTAAGAACACATGGCATTAGTTAGGGCGTATTCACTCAACATATTTTATAGGATGAAATGTATGATACATATGTCATGAGAAAAATGCATCCTATACTCTTTCTAATCCAGTGAAAGAAAACAGGGTGCAAAGTTGGCATGGGTTCTTTGGCATAAGTTCACATGATACTTAGGTGTATGTGCAGTGCCCCTGGTAAAGCCATAAAGCAGTGCACATTGCTCTCAGCTAAATTACCCCAATACCTTTTTACAAAAATAACTACTTCCAAATCATTATGCAAATGAGACCAGATGAGTAACTTTAAAAGTGACTCTTCTCATCTCATTTGCATATGAATGTGACTCTTTTCTGCGTTGATGACAGTGTTCCTTTAAACATGTCTATATTATTTGCCAAATATGTGTAGAATAATAGTAATATATTTTCTCAAATTAATACAACTTTAGATTGCTTTACAATTTAAGTAAGATATATCTTGGGTTTGGTGAATCCATGAAAAAAAGTCAGTGTTATTGTTTTATTTGAAAATTCTCACACATTGGGGATATACATATGTGTATTTTAAATCGCAGTAAACATTTGCAGTTTTTATACTGAGCAGCAATAAAATATCCCTAACACTTGTATTTAGTGGAAATAATCTACAAACATGTATTTATACTATATATGGTATTTTCCATGGAAAAATCGACACATGCTGAATACTGTACATCTGGCAAAAAAAAATCCCACAAAAGTCAAGAATAAGCAATAAATATACATCGAGTCTTAATAGGAAACAGTTCTGTCCTACACTAATAGATATTAAAATAACTCCTTTAACAATAGTCATTTGTAATTGGCTTTTCCTGTTTAATCATCCGTATCTGATCTTGCAAAATTCCAGATTTCTAATGTAGAAAACAATTGCCGTTGTATCGCATAGTTCCACAGTAAAGGAACGTTATATTATATTAAACATGTATTTCCAAAGATCTGGACAAGATCTGGCCTTCCTCTTTCAACAAAGGTGCTCAACATTACCAGTAGGAGAAGTGAGAAGAAGCTGGAGGGCACCGAAGGAGGGAAGGATGGGGGGGGGGTAGATTTTATTATTTTGTGAGAACCACAGCATTAGTTTTAATTAATTTATATAGGTGTTCTTCTTCTCTGTAGTGTAAGAGAGAAGTCTATGAAATTACATTGGGGCACTAAATATATAAGATTTTTGTTGTTGAGGGCACTATATACATTATTTGTCTGTATATATTATTTTTGATTGTGGGCACTGTATTCATTACTATTCATTTGGAGCATAATGTAGCATTGCATTAGGGATACTGGTGCACATGTATCATAGTTTGGTCTCTCTGAGGTGAATTTTAGAGACTTTTGGTGGATAGTTTTTGCACCTTATGTATGATCCTGTCTTTTTACTTGTGATACATGTTCAGTTTTTCCTATCCTGGCAGGTGCAAATTTTGGCTTCTTTTTGAGACTTTTTGTTGCAAATGTCTCAAATCCACATGGACACAAGCCACGTGAGGGGGTTATATACAGGAGAGGACACAAGCCGGACCGCCCCGGTGGGCGCGGTTTGGTCTGCGTCTGCGTTTGCAAACGCAACGTGTGACAGCGCCCTCAGGGTGCGTTCACATGTTGCAGTTAAAACTGCATCGCATTCGCTTTGAGGTGGTTTTAGGTGCAGTTTTGTCAATTGAAAAGGTGAAAGACCTGAACTGAATGGGTGAATTTGATTTTGAAGGAGAAACCTGCTCCACAAATGTCATTCACCCTTTCAGTTGACAAAACTGCACCTAAAACCACTTCAAAGCTGATTGCGATGCAGTTTTAACTGCAACGTGTGACCGCACCCTCAAACTCCTTGGGGGACATTTACTTAAAGTGTCGGTGTCTGCATTGGCTTTGTTACCGACCTGCTCTCGGAAAGAAGATACACATTTAATATTGTAGAGCTGTGCAGAGACATTTCTGGCGCCGAGACCATTTTCTGTCCTGGGACCAAAATCTGTCCCAAGCACCAGAAATGTGTCCAACAGTCCCTGCTAGACCAGTTTTCTTTTGGTCTACTTTCCGCCAGTTTACAGCGCCCAAAAAGGGCTGCGACACATATTAATTGTGTCTGAGTTTCCACTCCGCCAAAGCCACGCCCCTTTTCGGAGAAGAGTCGGAGCAGACGGAAAAAGGCATTTTTTCTGGCGCCGCCAGCTAATAAATAGGTCTGAGAGCAGAACATGTGGTGAGAGCGCCACAAAACTGTCGGAAACGCCATAGTAAATGTCCCCCCTTGTGTTCACTTCCAAAGCTGCAGTATATTGGTATCAGTATAGATGCTGATTTCAATGGCAACTAGCAAAATTCTGAATGCGCTTTGATGTGACAAAATGTAACTTAAAAATTAGTACAAGTGTGTGTATACATATAGATGCTTATTTAACTTACCAGGGCATCAATCGGCCAAAGCCCGTCCAAGAGCTTTTACTGACAAAAAATCCGACCAGTGGGTCTGTAATAGCATCCCAAACCCTCCCGGTAAAAAGGATGATGGAGGCATTGAAAGCACTCATCTGGAATAAGAAAAAGTGGTGATCAATGACGGCAGAGGACATAAATTACTACATATATTACATGATAGCTAAGTGTTACCTGTACTACATCCAAGAGGTAGATTTGCAAGAAAAATCCCAGGGCACAACCGGTGATCTGATATGGCGCACCTCCTATGGCGTAACATATTTTACTGCATATGGACAGCTTGTGCTTTCCTTGTCGGCCCTGCAACACATAATATAAAGACATATATGTGCCATGTGTGTGTTATTTTTCTACCCAAAAGTTTCTTCATAATGCAGAATCTGCAAATAAAAGAGGGCAGAATCAACTCTCATCCCACAAGAATGTTAATACCCTTCTCTCCAGCGGCACAAAGACAAGGAGCACATGCCAAGAACATATTATAAAAAGGAACAAATACCAGTGTGGTATAGAATACACTGTATATGGCTATAACTCATAATCACTGGACATAAAATTGGATTTTTATATGGGATACACTGAATGGGACGAAACGGATTGAGCATGTCTTTCTACTGTATTCTGTTAGATACAATAGACATAATACAGCAGGTATGCATGATAATCTCAGTGGAAGTTACATAGACTGTTGTGAAGACTTCCGTTACTGTGCAGGTAGTACAGCCACAAACAATAAAGGTATACTACTCATATTGACGTCACAGGAACTGCTGCACAAAAACCAATGGTTAGATCAATGCCAGTCCCTGCTGTGCAGACAACAATGATACAAGTATTATTCACATTATTGTTATTTTCACAAATCATATAAATGACCACCTACAGATATATCCTTAGACAAAGGAAGCCCGCCTTTTAATATTTATGTTATGAATGCAACATACGGACCCCTGTGGTACCCTAGTAGGGGCGATACAAGTAATAAAGCTGCAAAACAGGCTGAAAGGTGAGCAGCCCTCCTGAAGACCACAACTGATATGTTAATCCATCCACTTTTTGGTACACATCAATGTCAGAACAGGCGTCCAAGTATGCTGGACTCTTTGTAATGCATAGACCTAAGCCGTACGTACACTCATCTGCTACTGTTCTGCAAGTGGGAATCCCAATGGATATGAATGTAAACAC